>LKNJ01006811.1:0-15208 GCA_002120245.1 Maccullochella peelii
AGCTGCGTGTGTGTGTGTGTGTGTGTGGACAGATGCTAGGAGGGGGAGGAGGAGGAGGATCGCACTCGGCTGAGCGATACTCCCCTTTTATTCTCTCTCTCAGCTTTCTTTCTCCCCGCCCCCACTGTGTGTGTGTGTGTGTGTGCGTGTGTGTGCTGCAGCGTCTCGGCAGCGGTGCTGTGCGGTCGGTTGGACGGCGAATGTTTTTCTGCCGCTCAGTCAGAGAGAAGAAGAGAGCGAGAGAGGTCGAGAGACATTTACTGAAAGCAGAGAGAGAGTATTTCACCTCGGTGTGTGTGTGTGTGTGTGTGTGTGTGTGTGTGTGTGTTTTCAGAGCTTCGTTTCTTCACCACAGAAGAAGAAAAAACAGTTTGTTGTTGTTCTTCTGCTGCTGCAGCAGAGAGAGAGAGTGAGCGGGCGAGCGAGCTTCAGCTGCATTACTGCTGCACCAACAGAAGCTGGTACGTGTGTGTGTGTGTGCTGATTGATTATCTGTTGGTTGCTTTATGGTGTTATTGTAAATAATTGGTTATTCTAACTGTTTGTGGATTTCTCAGATCAGATGAATTGACGAATCGTCGAGTGAGCACGGCTGGTGTGTCAGCTGTAGGGCTGTAACTGACGCTTATCATCTTTATCGATTAGTCTGCTAATTATTTACTTGATTGTTTAAATTGGAGAGAAATGTCCCGAGGTGACGTCTTCAAATGTCTCGTTTTGTCAGAAACCCAAAGACGTTCAGTTTACTGAGAGAAACGCAGCGATCAGCTGTTTGGTTTTTGAGAAATGACTGAAGCCATTAATTGATCATCAGAAGTGTTGCTGGTCACTTTTCTGTAGATGAACTAATGATCGAGTAATCGTTCAGTTTCAGTTGAGAATATTGTTGCTGTGTTTGGGCTGAAATGCCAGATTATAATCTTGTCGGTTTGTTCTTTGATCCTGATTGAAATCAGAAAGTTGTTCTTGTTCAGCTGCTTTTAGAAAACATTTAACGTTTGAGAACTTTGGATTCTTTTGTTAAAGTAAAAGTCTGGAGAGTTTCTGTGTTTGTGTTCACTAACAGGTACTCTGTGTGTGTGTGTGTGTGTGTGTGTGTGTGTGTGTGTGTGTGTGTGTGTGTGTGTGTGTGTCACGGCCGGATCTATAAAAGCACAGATGGGACTATAATCAGGTGTGAATATAAAAACAGTAATAAAGTTGGATCTTCCATGTTCTCCTGGAGCCCACAGTCAGTTTGTTTAACGTCACTGACGCTTGATAAATCTGGGCTCAAGTCTGGTTTTGATCCTTGTCCTGGACTTGGACTGAACTCACATGTGGACCTGGTGTGTCGGAGGATTTGTTTCAGACGTGAATCGTCCCGATTCTGTTAGTTTTTGTCAGTCAGACGTGCAGCCGGAGTTTCAATCTGCGTGGTGTCTGATCCCACGAGGCTCTGCAGTTTGTCTGAACAGCTGCCGCCCGGCTGTCTGCGTCCCCCTGTCTGTCTGCGTCCCCCTGTCTGTCTGCTTATGTACGGAGAGCAGAGAGGGACAAATGACTCCACACATGTAAAACTCTGCTGACTCTGACTTTAGTGAAGCGAAGCAGCCGATGATTGACAGCTTCCTGCTGCCTCCTGTGACTGTGACGCCAGATTAAATTAAATAATCATTAAATTCTTTACTAACTTCCATGGAGGTGTTTTAGAGTTCAAATTAAATGTTGATTGTCAATCAATCAAACTTTATTAGTACAGCACCTTTAACACAGATCACAGCTTGGAGTTCCTCCCCTCATCCTTGAGTATTAATCAATAATCAATAATGACAAAATGAGACATTTGAAAACGTCACTTTGGGAATTTGTGACGGTGCATGTTTCTGATATTTTATAGACCGAATGATTAATTGACTAATTGAGAAAATTATCGTCAGATTAATCGATTTGATGAAAATCGCTGTTGGTTGCAGCCGAAGTTTATCTGGAGCTGTTGTCATGGCAACAAGTCCTTTGGCCCAAACCTGCAAAAGTGCAGCTTATTATTATTATTAGTAGTAGTAGTAGTAGTAGTAGTAGTAGTAGTAGTATTGATCGCAGGATCATGAACAAGATAAACCCCAAACGTTTCTTTCTTCAGAGCCGCCAGCAGAGGTTCAGGCTCAGTTTTTGGATAAATTCTGTTCACAGTTCTGGTCTTTTCTTCTGGCCCTGATCCAGGATTATTATTATTATTATTATTATTAGTATTATT
Organism: Maccullochella peelii; assembly: GCA_002120245.1. Taxonomy (NCBI): domain Eukaryota; kingdom Metazoa; phylum Chordata; class Actinopteri; order Centrarchiformes; family Percichthyidae; genus Maccullochella; species Maccullochella peelii. The sequence continues at coordinate 2,237 of LKNJ01006811.1, forward strand.
ATTATACGTTTCACTCACAGATTTGTTAATACAATTTGTTAAAGTACAAACTCACCAGATGGAAGGAAATCTTGTAAGCTGGAAGAACAATGAAAAACAAGATTTTTTTTTTATTGAACTATGAAACAAAAACTCAGCTCGTGGGTTGCTAACGAGATTTCCTTCCACCCGGAGATTCCTGTTTCCTTGCAGGATTCTGGATCAGGATCAGGTCTTACCAATAAGAAAAATCTAGAATGACACCAGAGTTATCTTTAAATGATCCCAGAGAACTCTGTGTCATCAGAGACCATTTAACGGAAACGTTGACGTGAGAGTTTACACCTGGACTGTTGGAATAAAAGTTTGGAAGTAATCAAGGTGTGTGTGTGTGTGTGCGTGTGCGTCAGCAGTGTGTGTGTGTGTGTGTGTGTGTGCGATGTTGTGTCCGGCCTCCTGCTTGCCTCTCCTCAGGGAGCTGGCTCAGTGGCGCTGCCTGCTGGGCTGGCATCGCCACCACGGAGTCGGTTCAACTAGCGCCACAGGGCTAACCGCTAACACTGGACAGCAGCAGGGGTCAGAGGTCAGGGGCAGAGCCAGCCGACCTGTCGGCCGCACCAAACCACTGCCGGGCAGCCAGGTGAGTCCTGGAGGAAACCGATGAGAACGGCTAAACCTTCGGGGTGTTGTTGGTTTTGTTCACACAGTAAACACCGCAGCCTGTAGGGGGCGCTGCCAAGACTCCAGATGTTAGTTCTGTCATGTATCGGCGTCCTGACGTCGTCTGATTTCATTACTGATCTGAAACAAACAGACTCCACTGGTTTCCTCCCAGTGGAAAAAGCCTGAACCGCTCTGAATGGAAGCCTGATGGAGGGAGAGCGAGACAGGTTGGTAAATGGGTTACAAGTAAAAGGATTCCCTCCGTCTGTCTGTCTCTCTCTCTGTCTGTCTGTCTCTCTCTGTCAGTGCTTTTAGCCTGATTGCAGAGCCTCGATCAATACCAGAGTGTTTTTCCTTGCAGCTCTGCTCAGGTGGATCTGCTCAGGTGGATCTGCTCAGGTGGATCTGCTCAGGTGGATCTGCTCAGGTGGATCTGCTGTGTGCAGAATCAGTGAGAGTGTCAGGCTGATGTTTCGTGCTGGTTTAAGGTGTTTGGGATTTGGTAGTGCAGCTGTTCTGTGAGGACCGAACAAAATGTACTTCTATCCTTTTGAGGACTAATTTGACACCACACACACACACACACACACACACACACACACACACACACACACACACACACACACAGAGTCCTGATGGGAACCCTGCACAGGTTTACGTCTCTAAATCCCCTGAAAAATTAATTAATGCAGCTGGATAAGAGGATTCATGTCTCGTGTGTTTAGTGTCTTTGTTCGTCATCAGATTTCCATGCAGTCAGAGAAATAAATAATAATAATGAAGAGTGTGCATCCTGCTCATAGTTCAGTCATGAAATCCTCTCTCCTGATTGGCTGCTGACACGCTGGGCGGCAGTGGAGGAGGTCGTACCAGCGTCTGGTTCTTCTGGAACAGAAAGGAGTCGCTCTGCTCCGTTTCCACCACAGTTGGTTTGTTTTCCTGCGTTTCTCTGTGACTCGAACCACCACAAAAGTGTAAATAGAACTTAGTTGATAATTATCATAATCTGGTGCGTCGACAGAACTAGCAGAGACGTTCTTCTGTTGGTGTGAAGGTGAAATTCAGAAATACAGATTAAACGTGTAAATATGAACCATAAATCTCAATTTCAAAGTTTGGAGTCACTTAATGAAGCTGCTGTCGGTTTTGAATCTCGTCACTTAAAACCAATAAAAACCGAGCAGCAGTTTGGTCTGAGTGAATCCAGGTTGTTTTCCAGCCGGTCGCCCTTTTCGGGAAGCTGCTGCTGCGCTCTGACCTGCAGCTGATGAATATTTAATCAGTCACACTGCTGTGTCACCTTCCTCTGCTTTCATCACATGGCTTATTGATTATTCTGATCGTTATTCCAGTTATTGATGGATTAACGGTGCCATGAAGCCATCCAGAACACACGAGGCTGCGCGAGTCTGGTTGCAGGTTAAATCTCAGTTTTTATCAGTGATTCAAATCGTGTCTGTGTTGTTAAAAATGTCTTTCTCTGGTCTGTGAGTCTGTGGTTTCGTGTCCTCGCAGCAGGTCGTGTTGCTGTTTTCTCTCCTGTTGACAGATTCTGGGTCAGCGTCTCTGTAAATAAGAGATGTGTCACCAGGCCTGAGTAAACACAGCGGCACAATACATGTAGTCCTGCCTCCACCTTCCTGTTTCCTCCTGCAGAAACAAACTGCTGAAGCAAGTCAAAGTGCTTCACACGGGCAAAGAAAAGACTTTCACAACAATAAGAATAAAATCACTTCAGGTGGAATAAAGTGACATAAAACACCCTTACAGTGCAGTAATAAGTACAACATGTGGTTTGTCTATACTTTGACGATGGTTTCAGTTTTATTCTCTGATCCCGTCGCAGTGTGTCCTGAGGTCAAACGGACCAATCGGCAGCCGTCTTCTGGACGCAGTGACGCTGTCTGCAGAAGATTTAATACGACAACCGAAGTGGAACTGAGATTTCTGCTCGCTTTCGTCTTCTTGAATCTCTCCTCATGTCTATGTTTGCTCTCTCTGTGATGTTCAAACGGCATCACTGACGCCGCCGCAGTCTTCCTGAGCTCCTCGTCACCTCGCTGTTTTCATACCTCATTTAGCGTCTTCATCAGTGCCCCCTCCTCGGACACCGCTATAGGCTCCTGGTCTGTCTACAGGTGCTGCGCTGTTCCAGATGAAAGAGGAGGAGGGAGAATCCCATCATCAGAAAGCTGCAGCCATTACTGTGCAGCTGCACGCTGAGGCTGCTTCATCTTGGTCCATCATCAGGACTAAATTAATACACAGACAGACACAATCAGTTTGTACATGAGATTTATTCTGAAAATATTACGCTCATTCGTCATTTATAGAAAAACAAATAGCTTCCCAAAATGGAAGGAGGGCCATTTTAACTTGTTAAACACATCGTTATTAACGGCTGCATTTCATTTTGACATTGGACAAAAATCCCATAATAAGCGTCCAGCATGTTGTAGTTCAGGTGGTCTGAGAGCAAACCTCTCCTGCCCTCCTCTTGGCTGTTTCCAGGCATCAGAAAATCTGTCCCGTGACGGGAGACTTTGACCAATCACAGGTCATTTCAGAGAGACGGTGCGTTCCTATTGGCTGGGCTACAGATACAGATGTGCGTGCGCGTCCCTTCAGACGGTGAAAGCCTGATTGAGTGGCAGAAAATCCTGCAGCTTGTGATAAATGTACAGCAGTGTACTAGCCTCTCATCCCGCTGCTGGACGACGTTGCAGCTGCCTCTGAAGCCTGCGGCGCTCTGCGGCCGTTAAGCGCTGGAGGGGCGTCTTTGAGAAGACAAGTCGCTTCGGGAGGGACTGCGGTCTCTGTGAGGCTCACGGCGTGCAGAGCGAGCACTATGAGGGATCAGGTTTTGCACAGGTTGCACAGATTTTTCCTTCCCCAGCTTTAAGGTTATTAGTTCCTGACAAGTCAAAATGTCTGCTGGGGAAAAAGGTCAAAGAACTCGGTGAAACTGATGCTGGAGAGACTCACGTTGGCACGGTGTATTCAGAAAGAAAAATAACATGTAAAGCACTAGATGAGTTTACACAGGGAAGAATCATAAAGAGAAATATAACAAAGGTCTCTTCCTGTATGAGATGCACATTTATGACTCTTTGATGTTTTATAACACTGTTTTCGTGGGTTTCACTCACAGTACAAAGAATGCATTGTGGTTTGGTTCCTGTAAGTCCGGTCTCTGTGTCCCCCCTGCAGTACTCGTCGGCCGGCTGTCTGCTGACTCTTCACCACAGCGAGAAGCCCGATCACGAGGAGGTGTGCGAGTTCAGGCCGTACACCTGTCCGTGTCCCGGAGCCACCTGCAAGTGGCACGGCTCGCTGGAGGCCGTCATGCCTCACCTGATGCACGCACACAAGTCCATCACCACGCTGCAGGTCAGCAGCAACACTTTAACTGTACACCAGCACGCTGCAGGTCATGCTAACGTTAGCACGAGCATTGTGAGCATGTTAGCATGCTGATGTTAGCATTTAGCTCAATGCACCACTGTGCAGAAGTTCAGCCTCATAGAGCCGCTAGCATGACTGTAGCCTCTTTGTCTTGTTTTAGTATTGTTATATAATTTCTGCATTTTATTATTGATTTGACCAACTAACAGATTACTGATCACCAAATAAAGGACTGTTGCTGCAGCTCAGATTCACTGTTTAATCATCAGGAAACCAAATGATTTAAATCAGCTGATACACACAAAACAAAAAGAGCGTTTCTTTGGCAGAGGCTGGCGAGATAAAAGCCATAATGTCTTTCTGTCTGCAGGGGGAGGACATCGTCTTCCTGGCGACGGACATCAACCTGCCGGGCGCCGTGGACTGGGTGATGATGCAGTCGTGTTTCAGCCACCACTTCATGCTGGTTCTGGAGAAGCAGGAGAAGTACGAAGGCCACCAGCAGTTCTTTGCCGTCGTGCTGCTCATCGGCACCCGCAAGCAGGCCGAGAACTTCGCCTACCGCCTGGAGCTAAACGGCAACCGGCGCCGGCTCACCTGGGAGGCCACGCCGCGCTCCATCCACGACGGGGTGGCGGCCGCCATCATGAACAGTGACTGTCTGGTGTTCGACACCTCCATCGCCCATCTGTTCGCCGACAACGGCAACCTGGGGATCAACGTCACCATCTCCATGTGCTGAGGGAGCGGAGCGGCGTTAACGGCAGTCACACAGAAGACATCAGTGCAGGACCAGTGTAGGAGGTGTTGGGTTCACCTTCTGTCTGGTTCTGTGGTTACAGGGACTCCTGTGCTGTAAATGTCCTGTGGCGTTGGTGATACAGCTGAGAGACAACTTCTCAAACAACAGAAGGCCAGCGCCGCCCTGTGTGATGTCTGTGTTTAGTATTTGATGAATGACCGGACAGAACGGATCGTCCCTCGATTGGGGCCCCAGAGGAAGCGTGGAAGGGAGCGCATGAGGCCTTCGTCCTTCTCCAGTTGATGGAAAAGAGGTCGGGGCTGCTGCTTCGACCGCCGCCCGTCCAGACTGGGACATCTGGACAGCTTTATTCTCCCGAGCAGAAAGTCTGTCTGTCGGCTTCATCAGACTTCGTGTCGGCCCGACACGTTCCCAATATTCTGATCTTTGCTGGGAAAAGTTCTGCCCCAGCTGCTGGTGTCAGTCAGAGTCCATATTAAAGGACGACTGTTGAGGTATCCTTTAGGTAAACTGGCTGATATTAGATTGTTGCAGATATATCGTGTTGGTGTTTATGTTCAGCTGATCGGTTCCAAGAAACGGCAACACAGAAATCCCAAATATGTTTGAAGAAATTTAGAAACTGTCTTCAGTACATAGTTATACCACCAGACAAGTTGATTTTGAAACTGTAAAATGTTCTTCTCTCTGTGTGAATCTGTTCTGTAAAAGAACAACTCTAAGGGATCTGTATCAAGATGTTAAAAAAATGACTACCGGCCGATATATTGTTAAAAGAAACTGCCTCAAAAGGCTGAAATCCTCATGGAAGCTGCACTTGTATCTGCTGTCCTTCACCTAAACCGTCGCGTTGCCCTCCGGTAGCTGAACCCAGCCTGCTGAATTTGAAACGTCCCGACACGTCGGCCATATTTTTCAGCAGATCCATTCGGTGAAGTTTGAGATGCTTCCTCTCATGATGTGCAGACAGCCGGCAGATTAAAAAACATAAACGGCTGCGATGCTCAAAGAAACGCTGCTGGCAGTTAAAGTAAAGCAGAATAATGTGAACTCGCCTCTTTGGCTCCTCGGTGCTTTAATGAGCAGAGCGGGGGGGGGTCTGCTGGTTCTGTAGGACGTGACTGATGGCGTCCAGCGGCGCTTTGACTGTGCACTCCGGTTCACCGCGGACTCGCCTCTCACATTTTGGAGGTCAGTGTTCGACCCCGGCTCAGCTGTTAATCCTCAAACCTTCTTTAATCTCAGATAAAAGCAGTGAAATGGAGGAATAATCCTCCGATCTCCCCTCCTGCAGTCCGTTTAGCCGCCAGCGCCTTACTTTTCTACCGCCGCCCTCCTTCCTGTTTCTGAGGGAGTGCTGAGGAGCTTCACCGGACATCAGTTTGTTTTTAGGTTTTTATTCACTGAAAACCTGCCCAGGGAAACACAACTGAGACTGTTTAGCAGAACTGATATGAGAGAAACGTGTTTTAAAGGAACTGTTAGCTTGTTTAAAACCACAGCGACGCGGTGGATGGACATTATTATCTTTAGAGACTCATGTGGCATTGTGGGTTAAAAAAACAAAAACAAAAACAAAAACCCAACTTCTCTAAACCTTTGTAGCAACTGACCAGGAAGAAACCAACTTCACCAGATACCTCTGACCACAGACACGTCTGTAAGTGAACCGCAAACCCCTCAGACCTCGGCGGCGTTTCCTCCGTGTTTGTTCAGCGAGAACGAACCTCCGTCACCGCTGATGGAGACGACGTGAAGCTTAAATCAGATCCACAGGCCCCCACCTCATATGGACAGGGCCAGACCATAATAACAAGCAGCCAAATAGGAAAAACCAATTCACATCAGCCTGATTTTCAGAGCCAAAGATGTCGACAATATTGGCAAGGCAACTTTATTTTCATACAGCAGGGCAATTCAACGTGCTTTACAGGGTGATAAAAGTACAAGGTAAAACGATTTACAGTATAAAAGTGTGTAAATACAGGCAGGCGATACAAGATTTAGAAGTAAACTAGTTCAGTTTAAAGGACGTGAAAATAAAAAGATAAAAACAGAAAATACTCCCACATTTAGAACAAAAAATTAAAATGAAGCAACAATATCTCACATTTACTTTAAAAAGGAGTTTGTTTCTGGTTTCACTTGTGAACAAACCAAATCATGTTACAAATATTAAAACAATAAAAAAAACTTAAATTAGGGTTAATTTACTCTAAAGTTATCTGTGGAGGGAATCATCTTCGTCTTTTAAAGCAGCTATAATCGATATTTCTATGAAGTGACGATGTGTTGGTGTCTCTGAATGATCAGCGCCGTTTTCAGAGAACAAGCTGTTTGATTATAAAGCCAAAATAAATTATAATTTTCGATAAATTTCACATCAGGTCCGGCAGAATTAATTTAAAGTGGTAGGTGGCTGCCAACAACAAGCGTCGTGCTGTTAAGTGGGTTTAATTTAAATTTACAATAATAGCAAAACTGTAGAAATGTCACTGAAAATGTTTCCAGAGGCAGAAAACGGTTTTAAGGAACCGTGATGTTGCAGGACCTGCTTCTACACGTGAAGGTGTCATTAAACATGGAGTCACAGGAACCAATCAATTCATTCAAATCAAATAAATGCCTTAATTAGGTGGAAAGGGTGGTGAAACACCGCCACAGACCAGAGTTCAGTCCGTTCAAATGACTGTGGGAAGTGAGTTCATCGCCATTTACAACATTGTAGGATAGAAAAGAATCGAAAGATGAACAGTTTTAACTTTATTCAAATAACGGTAAAATTTACTTTGGTGCTCTGAAGGGATTTGCCAAAAAACTGATAGATAGCTAACGTCTGTTTTCTAGCAGGCTAGCGTAGCTTAGCCAAGACGTGAATTAGTTAGCTTGCTAGCTAACAAGCAACAGACGACAGAATACATTTTTCCAGTGACAAAAATGAAATATATGAATATTGTCTTTATTTTACACAAACTGTTTTAGTTTTAATATTACTGATTGGTTGGTTTGTGGCCTGCAAATCATACATCTTTTGCTGCTTCAGCAAACTTTAAAGCTCCATTTATTAGGTAATATTGATTAAAATAAGATCCTTCGTGGTCAAAGATGCTTTATTTTCATTTTCAGGGTGTTTAATCCAAATGTTTTGGATGTAAATGTTGGCCTGGGGGAAAAAGACGTATTTAAATTGGACTGTGAGTGAACGCACATCGTTATTTTCACCGCTGAATAATAAACACAGAGGAAACGCCGCTCTCTGTTAATCACTTCCACTTAACTCGCTGACTTTCTACGAAATGTTTTAAAATACTGGAAATGAAGTAATAATGACAGTATATTTTCTAAAAACACAGACTGCTACGTGTATTCCTTGTGCTGATTTTGATGTGTATTTGTGTTCTCGTTTGCTCGGCTGTTCAGAGTTTTTGAAAATAATTTTTCTAATCTGTTTGTTGTTAATTCTCCCGTTCTGCTGCTGTAGTTTGTCGCACCTCAACACCTGTACTGATCCAAAACACAGAAGAATATTTTAGTCACAGAGGAGTGAAGCAGCAGGTGAAACTCTCCTGGTTGACTCATCTGTGTTAGAAAATATCTGGTTCTTTGATTTAAAAAGTCAAAGCTACAAGAAGCCTCTGGACATAAAAAACGAACAATACAAGTCAACTACGACTCCCAGGGTGCATTTCACTTACAAACATCCAATCACAGAGCTCCACATTCTGTTAAATAGCTGATGCTGAAAATGACACTTTGCAGAAACCTGATAAAACATTCAGCAGTTTGGATCCGTTTGGCATTAATTTAGTAACTGATATCTCCATAGCAACAGCAGCTGAGGCTCATGGGTAATGTAGTATTTAAAGCCATCCACCAAAAAAACAGGTTTCTCTCAAACAATAATTAAATAATTGAAACTGATAATCAGAACATAATTATGCATTTGTCATCATCACAATCACTTTCTGTCTAATTAGTGCTTTAATTATCAGGAGTTATTAATGTGAAATGTATTTTACGGGTCTTTTATTCCAGGATCATTTCCAAGAAGTTTCCTGGAAAGAAATATATTTGGTAATAATTATTTTAGCTAAAACAGAGACTGATTGCTGTAATCAGCTGTGAACGTGCAAAAATGTCAAATGTGTCTACAGGACGGCAAACAAGTCGACATATAGTTTCCAATAGTGAATGAATATTTACTTGGGTTTAAATGAAGCTTTTCTTCCAAGTCAATTCACATTTTCCCTAAAATTAGCACCAAATTACACCGTTCTTTTCAGGAAACGTCTTGGAAATTGTTCTGAAAAAACAGACTAAAATGTGTCGTAGCGCGTTGAGGGGTTGGCTTTAATATTTCCCTTGTTAGTAAGTGAGGATCCTCGGCTGCGTTGGGGGAGTTTCAGGCCTCGTCACAGTTTACATCGTCGACCTTTCTTTGTTCTGTGACGTTTCTGTAATAAATGGGTGCAGTTTGTTTCTCTGTGATCTTTACTTCTTGCCGACACAAAACATTTCAGGATGGTCTGGCGATGAACGGACAGCACTGACCATCATGTAGTCACTCGTTAAGATGATTCATCTCTCAAGACAAAAACAAGCCCAGTTCTCTTTAAAGGAAGAGTTCGACATCTTGGGAAATGCAGCATTTGGCCGTCTGTACGGTAAATGTGAAGCTACAGGCAGCAGCTGGTTAGCTTAGCTTAGCATAAAGACTGGAAACGGGGAAACAGCTAGCCTGGCTCTGTCCAAAGGTAAACAAATCCACCTGCCAGCAGCTCCAGAGCTCACAAACTAAGAAATAATCCAGCACATAATCATCTGTAAAACAGCAAATTGCTGTTTTTACATTTTAGTTTTTGTTCAGATGAAACAAATGAGATATAACGTATTGATTGGTGAGCTAACTGATTTAGCCTCACAGAGCTGCTTGACTCATAAAAATTTAAAGTTTCTAATTGATTTTTACACCTTTTGGAAATGAATTGAAACGAACGACTGCCTGAATCAGCTCGTTGATCATCATTTAAAAAACACTGATATGCCACAGGTGAAGACAACAACAATCTGGAAAATAATGTCACGGTGTCACTTTACATTTACATGTTTTACATCATCAGTTTACTGCAGGTGGTCCCTGTCTGTCTCTCTTCTGTCCCTGTCTGTCTCTCTTCTATCACTGTCCCTGTCTGTCTCTCTTCTATCACTCTCTGTCCGTCTCTCTTCTATAACTGTCTCTGGCTGTCTCTCTTCTGTCTGTCTCTCTTCTTCTATCACTGTCCCTGTCTGTCTCTCTTCTGTCCCTGTCTGTCTCTCTTCTATCACTGTCTCTGTCCGTCTCTCTTCTATAACTGTCTCTGTCTGTCTCTCTTCTGTCTGTCTCTTTTCTATAACTGTCTCTGTCTGTCTCTCTTCTGTCTGTCTCTCTTCTTCTATCACTGTCTCTGTCGGTCTCTCTTCTTCTATCACTGTCCCTGTCTGTCTCTCTTCTGTCTCTGTCTGTCTCTCTCTTTCTGTCGCCCTCCCTCTCACGATTCCTCCTCCTGTCTTCCTCTCTCTCCCTGTCTGTCTCTCGCCTCCTCTCCTCCTCCCCCCGGAGTCTCTCGTTCTCCCTCGCTCTCTGTCCGTTCTGCTGTCCTCCTGGTGGCGCCCCCCTCTGGTTGTACTTGTCGTAGGCGGCGTCCTCCTTCTCCTCTTTGACTCTGACAGCAGGAGGAGGAAGAGGAGGAGAGGAAGAGGAGGAGTGCGGCGCCCGGCTCCCCCCCTCTTTCTCCTTCTTCTTCTTTTTCTTCTTTTTCTTCTTCTCTTTCTTGTCTGAGACAGAGAGCAGCGAGAGGAGGAATAAAAATCGATCCCAAAGTGATTCTTGTATCTGGCGCAGAGATGAACAGGAAGTGACCTCACCTTTCTTGGGCTTCTTCACGGGGATGGTGTACTGCTCGTCTTCCTCTGAGGAGGAGGAGGACTCGCGGTCTTTGGGAGCGCAGCCCTCGTCCCTCAGGAGCTTGGTCACGTCGTCGATGTCCTCTGTGTCTTTGGGTGGACGGTAGTCTTTAACGTGATCCACGCGAATGGTCCGACCTTTAATCTGACAGCAAACACGACAGACAGACGTCACCGCTCCCGTTTAACCTCTTTTTATCTCGTTATTTTATTACGTACAAAAAAACATGTAAAAACAACAATTTGACGTTTTACAGGTTATTATGTGCCGGATTATTTCTTAGTTTGGCATTTTCATTTGTTAATCAGGGAGCTTTAGGTAGATGTTGTTACCTGTGGACAGAGCCAGGCTAGCAGTTTCCCTCTGTTTCCAGTCTTTATGCTAAGCTAAGCTAAGCAGCTGCTGGCTGTAGCTTCATATATACTGTACAGACATGAGAGTGACATCAATCGTCTGAACTAACTCTCAGCAAGAAAGTGGACAAGACGAGCATTTCCCAAGATTTCAAACATTTCCTTTAAAATTGTTCGTGTTTTGTGAATTTAAAGGAAAAGTTCAACATTTTGGGATTCTCTTCAAGAGTTAGATGAGAAGAGGGACACCACTCGTGTCTGTAGGACGTGGTTAGCTTAGCAAAAAGACTGGAAGCAGGGGGAAACAACTAGCCTTTCCAAGTTCAAAAACACACCTACCTGCACTTCCCAAGCTCACAGATTAACATGTTGGATCTCGTTTGTTTAAACCACAAACAGAAAGTGGTTTCCAGGCAGATAGATAAATTGTTTGTCAAGAAATAGTGCCGTCGTGCATTGTATTGTTTTTAACAAATGAGATGCAGCGTGTTGAAGCCTCCGCTGCGTCACCTTGATGCCGTTGAAGTTGTCCACAGCCAGGACGGTGCTCCTCTGGTCCTCGTAGCAGATGAAGCAGAAACCTTTGGACTTCCCCGTCTTCTTGTCGCGCACCAGGTTGACGTTAACGACCTCTCCGTACCTGACAGGTTTTTTGGGGAGAAAAGGAAGGTGAATTCTCATGTTCTCTGACCACGGCTGTTTTAGTGAGGGGGGAGGATATGTTAGCAGCAACATCACAGCTGTGGACTGAAATAAAGATGACGAGAGAAAGGATGCAGGTACGTACTGAGAGAAGACGCAGATGATGTCACCTTCAGTCAGCTCGTATGGAAATCCTCCTGCAGGAAACGAAACACCAGCTGATCACACACAAGTTCACTCCCTCTATAAACCTTCCTGATGTTAATAATGGAAAATATTATGATCCACAAAAATATTTAGGTAGGGTAGAAACTTGATGTTGATTTCCAGTAAAGTATTTTTCTTTCTCAAACTTCTGAGGGTAATTGTTACAAATTATAATTGTCTACTAGTGCTTTTGTGTGTGTCGGATGGTAAATCTCAGAGACGGGAGGGCCTCTCTTACCGACAAATATCCAGGCGCTGTCTTTGTACTCGGTGTGCCAGGAAACAGACTCGTTCACCCCGAGGTCGGCCTCACGCTCATTCAGTTCATTGATCAACTTCACCTTCGTTAGCGGACTGAAAACAGAGGACAGAGAAATAGATTAACTTGTAAATACAATTTAAAAAAAAGCTGTTCCTCAACACCATAATATTCCAGAATATGGAAGTTATTCTTTTGTATTTCCCATTAATGTGGCACCCTATCTGCCACTTTATGTGTTCTCGGGTTCACCACTGAGATTTACCACTTTCATCTGCCATTTGAAGGTGCCAGGTGATAAATGGCCTCGACCGTCTGTATGGAGAAACCTTCACGCCAGACTCCATTCAAACTACGTCCAATTTTATGTTTCCCACTTCACAGGAGATGTACACGTGTGAGAGATAAGTTAAGACATTTCGTGCAAGGTTAGGATCCGCTCGTGAACTCGGCGGCAAATCAACCGACCTCGAATAAAAAACAATCCCCGTTACCAAAACTGGCCATGCATAACAGTATCCGCGAAACACGCAGCAAAAATTTGATTTCATTAAAATACAAACTGCTTGGTTTGTGCCGAATTAAAAACTGATTTTAAATATTTATCATAACATTAGACGTTTTGTTCGATGGTGTGTGTTTACAAGCCGATTCAAAGAGAATCGTTAAATTATAAGATATTTACCAGGGTTCGGAGCAAGTAGAATATCAGAATCAGAATCAGGTTTATTGCCAAGTAGGTTTTCACATACAAGGA
>LKNJ01006812.1:0-15197 GCA_002120245.1 Maccullochella peelii
GACACCTGGGAGTCGTAATTGTCTCTGCGTGGACACCTGGGAGTCGTTATTGTCTCTGCGTGGACACCTGGGAGTCGTTGTCGTCTCTACGTCGGTAGAGTCAAAGATATTGAGATATAAAATCTTTATTTTGAGATAGTACGTACGTTTTTAACTAAACACGTTTTATTTTTGTCATTCCTACGATTCAATTTTTAAAAAATTCCTAGCAGAAATGAGCTTCCATATTAACCAAATCAATCTCCTGCCATGACTCCCAGTCCCAACAGACAGGTGAAGCACCTCTCAAGGTTAAATTACAACTACCTAAACTTGCTGCTCGTTAGAAGACGACTTGGACAGGAAGTTGTAAACTAGAAACCCTTCCTTGGTTTCCATGTTTGACGAGTTTTACTGTGTCTATTAATTATCTGGATGTTAGTGTATTTTAGCTGGTGTTACTGGGTTGCCGTGTTCAGTAAAATGTTTAACTGAACATTTAAATGGGTATCTTTAATCAAAGACTACATCTACACCACACAGCAACTGTATGTGTCTATATGACAAAGTGTGAATGTGTGATAACAGGACACTTCTAAGAATTCACACCCAAAGATGATTAAAACTCCACTTCCCTTAAAGTGACACGGTCAATTTTCAGATATAAAAGATTAATTTTGTATAAAAGTCAACACAAATGATATTATATATTCCATTTTTGCTATCTATATTTTTCTGAAGTTATCTTCCGTCACTCAGAAACAGTTAACGAGCTGCTTAAAACTTCACTGATTTTTAAAGGGGAACAAAATTCTTTCCTTTTCAACATTTGATATAAAACAGTGGTCCCATTTTTAGTAATTTCCTCTTTAACCTGTAACATAGTCATCATTTAAACCATAAAACTTAAAAATGTACAATAAAACAATGTATATAAACCATTTATAGCGTCGTACATGGTAAATAAAATACAAACAGTAAGTAAAAACAATCAGAGCGTAACGGTACTGATCTAACATCTACATTTAGTTTAAATTAAATATAAATGAAATAACCTCTCACCTGAAACATCATCGACTCCGACCGACTCTGACTGTGTGTGTGTGTGTGTTTGTGTGTGTGTTGTCAGGATGTGGTCACATGTTCTTCCTCTCTCTGGTCGTCTCTTCAAACTCTTTGACTCTCTGCTTCTTCCTCACGATGACGATTTCAGAGGCCGGTGAGACAGAAGAACTTCAAACAAGGAAATAAAAATGAAAATATAATACAATTCAAAATCTAAAAATGAGTTTGATGAGAATTAAATGACGCAAACTAAATAAATAACTAAAAAAAGTTTTATTGTTGTATTCTATAATAATGTTGACAATATCACTGTGGTCAGTATTCTATGAATATATATTTTATAAAGCAGAGTTAACACTGTGGTGTCAGAATGATTTTTTATAATCATCCAAAACTGCCATAAAACAGATTTTTAAAACTCTTTTCTGTTTTGTTGCCTTCAGTTTGAACTTCCTGAAACTTATGAATTTAGAAATGACAAAGATGTTGAGATCTATAAGATTTTACAGCTTGATGGATCCTGACTGAAGCGTGCCTTTAATGTAAATTAAAGACCAACCACATTTTTAGTTAGATTTTTGATATTTATGTGTTCTATTGTTAATTTATGTATTTATATATTTTTGGTTTTGTTTCCTACCCAGATATATGACAAATGTCTTTCATGCCAACAACACGGTCACTATACTGCTTTACTGTTTCTAAATTAATTGTTCAATAAAGCGGTAGGAACCTTTGTCTAGCAGGTCGCAGCACAGCACGGAGACTTCACAGTGTGGGACCGAGGCCAAGCGTCAAGTTACACACAATCAAACCGGAAATATGTCAGTTTCAAGCGATTTTACCCTTCAGAATAAAAGCAAAGAATAAGCGTAATGGATTAAATGTCCCTATATAACAATAAAATAATACTAAGACATTGTTTAAACAAATCATGACGGGGATATAACCAGAAAATGTTATAAAATAAATTAATACAAAAAATAAAAAAGTTTTCTCAAATGTTTTCATTCACATTCTGTTCAGAGATAAAACTATTATATTCCACATGTAAAAATATCGACGCCTTAAACTCACCACTCTGTAATTTATGTGTAAGTGTAAATTGTAACGTATTCCTCCATTAAAAACCCCAAATTCACAGACATAATACCATAGCCCGTGGCGTAAATACCGCCGCTTTTATTTTGAAGGTTTCGAGACGGAAGTAGTCTCTCGTGTTGCTCTCGCCGGTCCGCTCGCTCGCCTTTCGGTTCAGGTCAGCACGAGACCAACCGTTCGCAGCTATATTTTAATTTTATTCATCAAACTGTTTGTAAACGGCCGTTTGTTAAAAAGTGTAAAGAATTAAAGTTTTAATTTAGTTTTCAGCGACAGCGGGATTTACGCCGGAGCTAAAGCTAATGCTAAAGCTAGCAAACATGTCCTGTAGGACTTTTAGAGAAGGATGGGTCAGTGTCGTCATACATTACATTTTACACACTTTTACTGAATTTAATTAAAACAAAGGAATTCAGTAACTTTTTATTTTACTCCTCGAAATGAACGCTAACCGATATATAACTGTAGTTAGTCGGTTAGCGTTAATAACTGTAAACACGTAATATCGATCTACTTGGAGCAGTTCTTCCAGTTAAACCCCCTCTGTGTGATTATAAACTTTACACAACCAACTAAACTGTATCTTTATTTAATAATAGCTGTCTGGCCACATGTTGAGATGTTGGTGCTTTTACACTTTTATTGATTGCAGTTTCAAATGCTGATCAATAGTTTTTCAGGTTCTGGTACTTGGTGTCTCGTTGCTGCAGCTGACTGGCTCGTTCATTTTCACACTATAGATATTTCCAACATGTGGAGGTGAAGCAGCTGTTTGGAGGAAACGCCATGATGTCGCACATCAGAGGGACGTTGTCTCTTTTAAGACGCTGCTCAGGTGTTTGCAGGTGTCAAACCAGCACCCAGCCAGCTCGGACCAGCTCCACCTCCAGCAGCGGCCTGGTCATGGCCTCTGACAGCAGCGGGGCAGGGCTGGTCCTATATTCCCAGTCCACCGATGTGTACCAGAACCTGGCTCTGGAGGACTGGATCGACGCCAACGTGGACCTGCAGCAGCGCAGCATCCTGCTGCTGTGGAGGAACCGGCCTGCCGTGGTCATCGGGCGCCACCAGAACCCCTGGACCGAGTGCAACCTGCCGGCCATGAGGAGGGCAGGGATCCCTCTAGCCCGCAGGCGGAGCGGCGGCGGGACCGTCTTCCACGACCTCGGGAACCTCAACCTGACCTTCTTTACCTCCAAGAAGGCGTACAACCGGCATAGGAACCTGAAGGTCATCACAGAGGCTCTGAGGCAGATCCGCCCGGGACTGGACGTCCAGGCCACCGACAGATTCGACATTTTACTCAATGGACACTTCAAGATCTCAGGTAGGGCTGGTTCAGTTATTTAGATTATTCTGAGTGGAGAAGGCAACTACAACTCCCAGAGCGCACTGCAGAAACATCAAATCAGGTGTTGTTGTTGTTTACAGGCAGCGCGTCCAGACTGAGCAGGAAGTCGTCCTACCATCACTGCACCCTGCTTCACTCTGCTGACCGCTCTGCCCTTTCTGCCATGCTCCGCCCCTCTTGTCCCGGTATCCATAGCAACGCCACGCCCAGCGTCCCCTCACCTGTCACCAACCTGCTGGACCACGCCCCCACGCTGCTGTGGGAGGAGCTGCTGGACGCACTGACGCACCAGTACAACGCAGGTACTCTACTGGACTCTGCTGGTGTGAGAGAGAGAGAGTTAGTAAGTTATGGATGATATTGATAAAATAACTTATTTAAAGAGCATCCTTTCCCTGCTGCAGTGAGGTACAACTGTACTCCAGGGTGTGTGCGTACACTGTGACATCACTGTGGGGTGTGGTTACAGGTCTAACTGAGCACACTTTACCCTTTAAAGGACTCTTACCTGAGCTGTTGTTTTCCATCCTGATCTACTTTACTTCCTGTCTGTCTTCTAATTTAAATGTTCTTTTCATTCGGACCTTCAGAGTTCAGCTTCAGTTCTGCCCCGACCCACGTTAACCCCGCCGACGAGTCCGCGTTTCCTGGTGTCAGCAGGGTGGCGGCGGAGCTGCGTGGCTGGGACTGGACGTTCGGTAAGACGCCTAAATTCAGTGTCCAAATCCTCCTGGACCTGACGGACGATCGGTCTTCCGCTCGCAGCTCCGCCCAGCTGCACATGGAGGTGAAGAACGGCGTGATCGAGAGCTGCGAGCTGGGCGTTCCTGCAGACTGGCTTCCTCAGCGGCTGAGCGGCGAGCTGAGCGGCGTGCTGGTCGGTGAGAGGTTTTGTCGGCATCGAGCGGCCGCAGCTGTTACTGCGCTGCTGCGGCCTGAGAGCGGCGAGCTGCAAGACAGACTGCACAACCTGTGTGACGCCGTGGTGTCGGTGATGGGCTGAGACAACTTGGGCGTTTGTGCGGAGACAATTTGTTGATCAACAGAAAACTGATCCATTCAAGGTGCTACTACTCCCCCAGAGGCTGCAGAGCTCATTACAGCCATGATCTGAAAGTTCACACTGATCCAACTGTAAACTCAACAAACTCAGTCAGAAGCTGTTGTCACTCAGAATTGATTGACAGGTCTTTAAATACTTTGACAACAATAAAATCTAATTTATCATGCTGTTAAAAGTCTGTTATTGCTGATCATTCACAGTATTTGTGGGTCAAAAACATGACTAACCTCAGGCAGGTCATGTCGCAGGACGCATGCGCAATGCTGCCCATGCGTGCTGCTGGGAGATCTGCTGGGGAGGGGAGGAAAAGGAAGAGGTGTCACTCTGCTAACATCTCCTGGAATTAAATTCTGATTTAATTTACTTTGAGCATGTTGGTCAAATCTGGCCTCTTATTTCAAATATACAGTATATATTTACTCAGTTCTACAAATATATTTTCCAGGTATATTCTGTATACCACAGATACATTTATATTAATATGTGCCTGCCATGGGCTCTACATTTACACAGCTATTGTTAGTATTGTTCTTTCTAAAATAGAGATTATACTATTACATTTTAATAAATAAAGGTACATATTGAGATGTTATATATTTATACCAACGTATATATGCAACCTATTTAGATAGTTATTTTAAATTATTTTTTAAATTATTTTCTATAATATTTCTGTACGTTTTTTATGACAATGTTATTTTACAATTTAATCTGGACAATTTCTGGACAATTAATAAGTCTGCACGTAATCGGTTTCTATGGTAACGGCAGCGCGTTCACAGATCTGACGGTGAGGGGAAACGCAGCGGAGTGAGTCCTCACTACCGAGTCAGTAAATAGACGATCTTTGTCTGATGAGAGCCGTCGTGTGTGTCGGCCAGCGGAGAGAGAACCGGAGAACCGCAGCGGCAGGATGGGGAAGAAACAGAAGAAATCCGGAGAGGACAGGTAGAGAAAACACCACCTGCCGCCACACATCACCTGTCCACACTGACACCCGACAGGGGTGAACTTTCCTGCCCCGTTGACACCTCAAAACAGGCCCGTTAGCCCGCTGGTTACACTGTTAGCTTAGCGGCTGGTTGCGTTAGCAGATGCTAACCACGAGTCAGTGTGTGTGTGTGTGTGCATGTGTGTGCGCAGGTGTTACTTTAAACAGCTCTATAACGGGTTAAGCTGAATTACACAACACGCAGGCGGGCGGACACGGGCTCACCTGGGCCAAGCCCAGCCTGTAAGGGCTTGTTGACAGCTTTGGTGTGGGGTTTGTTAGCTTGAGAAATCAGCCTAGTTAGCTAGCTTAGCCTTAGCTTCCACAGAGCCGGCTGCTAAGCTCTTCTCAGGTCTGACTTTCAGCACGAAACTTGGGGTTCAGTATTAAACCCCGACAGTCAGTAAAACGGTCCCTAAACTGTTCTGTTACAGCGTGAACTTTAATGTGTGAAAGCTAGTTGCTAAATGCTAACAGGAGCCACAACCAGGGGACTGGACTTGAGCAGCTAAGCTAGTGGTTAGCCCGTTTATCTCTCTCAGTGTGACAGCTAACGTTGGCTATGTATCAGACCAGGCTGATGTAATGCTGGGTATCTGCTCACCTGCTGTCCAGTCACGTGCTCACACACCTGAGGGTCTGTAGGGACAGGTAGTCCTACAGTCCCAGCACATCTGCAAAGTGACTTTATAGTCAGAAATATGGGAAAGCATTTGTTTTGTTGGCCCTTATTTGCATTATCTGTTGTTTCTCAGCTTTATTCTGTTTTGACAGAAGGCTTATGTGTTATAACCCAACAGGTAACATGAACACAAGCATTACGATACTGTATATGTGAGGTGTTTCTGTTGCGTGAAGCTGCTCTCGGATCAGATTCTGCTCGCCGCGTGTCAGAGGGGCTGATGGGAATTAAACGGCTGTGAAGAAAGTGGAGAGTCAGCAGCTTTTCATCTGTTCATATTGTTCTGACACACAGAGGGAGGGGGGGGAGGGGGGGGGTGTGCTGTCACATTTTAAAGCCTGGAGTTTATCTTTGTCTTCTCTCAGCTGATGTCTGACCTGGTTACCATCAGGTGTTTTCATGTATTGATCGATGTCGTTATCGATGTGTCTTCAGTGCCAAAGATGACGGCATCGACATCGACGCTCTGGCGGCAGAGATCGAAGGAGCCGGAGCCTCCAAGGAGCCAAAAGGGAAGAAGAAGAAGAAAGGAGCCAAGAAGGACGACTTTGAGTACGACACTGCACCTCATCTTCATCTTCTTCTCTCTTTCCTTTTGTTTCCCTTCTTCTTCTTCTCTTCTTCAGCTTCTGTTGTCAGGTTTCCATCCAAACGTAGCATAAATTTTAACTGATTTTACAGAAAATTGGCGAAAGAAAATGCAAATGACTGCTTGTTTCCATCCACTGAGTGAATATCAGAAGGTCAGCTGCAGGTGGAGCTAATCCTCCAGTCGCTGCATTAAACCACCACAGAAGAAGAGGACACAATGAGATGACGTCATTAAAGAAGCTCAAACGATGGAAAAGCATGTAGAGAACATGACGGGGATACGAGCTTTCTGTTAGTTTCATGTGTTCATGTGAGGAAGGTCACAGCCTCCTCATCGCTCCACACACACCTGATGTTTCCAGCCCTTCACCTTGACTCACAGGCTTCATGGACGCCAGCATTTATTCATCAAGTCTGCTTCTGGTTTCATCCACACACCAACTTTTACACCTCAGCCAAGCTAACAACTTTTTTGCCATATTTTTATGCACAAATTGAAAATGCACATAAAAACCGGTGGATGGAAACGCACCTCCTGATCTTCTGTCTTTAGTTAATGGAGTCTTGTGTTTGTGCTCCTGCAGCGAGGACGACATCCTGAAGGAGTTGGAGGAGTTGTCTCTGGAGACTCAGGGAGGAAAGGCAAAGGTAACCACACCTGTGTCCAACAGTATTTCTCCAGCTGAGCCTTACACCAGTCATCTTGACAACACTGAAATAACCACCAGCACTATTTTTTTATGCATCACACAGTGTCACAGCCACTCTGCTTCACACAGGATATCTGGTTTTATATTACTTCTTTTATCCTTGGAAACCTTGGAAGAAGTTCTGGTGCTTATTGCTGTAACTCCTCCACAAGTTTAAACCTGCAGAAACTGTCATGTTATTTCTCAATAATTTCAGCAGGACGTTGGTCCAGAATTAATTTAATCTCCGCTCTCTCTTTTCCTGTGCAGAAATCTGACCCTACGGAGGAAGCGGAGAGCGTCGAGCCTCCCAAACCAGAGAAGAAGAAGACCAGGAAGGGGAAGAAGGGCGGAGCCAGCCCTGAAGATGAGGTGGGTGAGGAAGGTGACGGTCAGGTAGATGAAGAGAGGAACAGACAGCAGAAAGATGACAAGAAGGTAAGGACTCGACAAAGTTTACATAAATATCTGCATTTTTAGAACATATTTTTCTTTACCTTTAATTACTTGATAGAATAAATGAACTTTGATCTTTTTTAACTCCTGCCAACATTATCCTGTCAGTCCAGTCTCATTTGTCCCTCCTGAGCCTCCGTACTGATCCTCTCTGTTTGAACCTTTTCTTTTTCCGTCTCCAGGCGCCTCCTGCTGCTCCTCCTTCTGACTCTGAGGACAGCGGCTCGTGTTCTCGCCTCAAGACCAAAGGAGGCAAAAAACCTTCAGTGTCAGACGAAGAGGAGGATGAAGGCGCAAGGAAAGGAGGAGGAGGGAAGGAGGAGGACGAGGAAGAGGATGAGGAGGAGTTGGCCTCCAGGAGAGACAAGAAGAAGAAGAACAAAGGCAAGGCTGCGAAGGCGGAGAGCGAGGATGAGGAGGAGGAGGAGGAGGGGGGTGGAGCCTCCAAGATGAAGACGGCGGCGCAGAAGAAGGCGGAGAAGAAGGAGAGGGACAAGAAGAAGAAGGAGGAGGAGAGAATGAAGCAGAAGAAGCTGAAGGAGAAGGAGGCCAGCGTGGAGGCTAAGAAGGAGCCAGAGAAGGAGGCGGCTTCACCTGCAGACGTGACGGAGGAACAGGAAGGGGCGGAGCCAGCAGCCGAGGGTAAGATGGCTCTTCCTGTCCTCGTGTGAGTTAATGCGTGAAGTTCAAAGCAGCAGGTTTTCACTCTTCTTCTGCGTCTTCCTGCAGACGAGGCCGAGGGCGACAAGAAGAAGAAAGACAAGAAGAAGAAGAAGGGCGAGAAGGAGAAGGAGGAGAAGAAGAAGGGACCCAGCAAGGCCACAGTGAAGGCCATGCAGGAAGCTCTGGCCAAGATGAAGGAGGTGAGGCATTCTGGGAAATGCAGTCATGGGAGTTGTGACGGGAGTCTGTGATGTCTAAGAACGATGGTTTGTCGTTGTAGGAGGAGGAGCGAGCCAAGAGGGAGGAGGAGGAGCGACTGCAGAGGCTGGAGGAGTTGGAGAAGCAGCGGCAGGAGCAGGTAAAATACCTCCTCCTTTCATTTCTCTTTCATCTCATCTGTCGCTCTCCTCCCTGACCTTTGACCCTCCCCTGCGTCTGCCCTGTCAGGAGCGTCTGGAGCAGGACCGTAAGAACAAGAAGAAGCAGAAGGAGAAGGAGAGGAAGGAGCGTCTGAAGAAGGAGGGGAAGCTGCTGACTAAAACCCAGAGGGAGGCGCGAGCTCGGGCTGAGGCCACGCTCAAGCTGCTGCAGGCTCAAGGTGAGAGTCAGTCCACCAATCACAGCGCTGCGCTCACACAGTTAGACATGACTGACGGGTGGATCCAGAGGCTGGAATGATACGCGCTCACATCTGGCCGCTAAATCTGAAGCTGCAGCCGGCTGACTTAGCTTAGCATAAAGACCGGAAACAAATGGAAATGGTAGCTCATTCATTGGACAGGACGTGGACCCAGACTCTCCTTTTCAGGTGGTCTCGGTCCGGCTGTTTAGTCCACACCTGTTTCAATCGACGGCTCTCAGGCTAGTCTAAAGACACCGAACCAAGCGGGTTAGGTGTCTGAAATCACTCCCCGTTTACCGTCCAGCAGGACACTGTATTCACTGTATATTTACTGCGCAGGTGTTGAAGTGCCATCCAAAGACTCGCTGCCAAAGAAGAAGCCGGTTTATGGAGACAAGAGGAAGAGGAAGCCCAGCGCTCAGACTCC
The DNA here is from genome assembly GCA_002120245.1 of Maccullochella peelii. Classification (NCBI taxonomy): domain Eukaryota; kingdom Metazoa; phylum Chordata; class Actinopteri; order Centrarchiformes; family Percichthyidae; genus Maccullochella; species Maccullochella peelii. Next base: position 9,681 of record LKNJ01006812.1, read on the forward strand.
TGAAGGTGCAGTCGACGGCGTTCATCGCTGTTCGCCAAATACAAACCCACTCTTTCTTTAAACTGAAATCTCCCCTTCTCTCCCTCCATCTTAGAAACGTCAGAGGTGACGTCACCGACGTCGGAGACCCCAGAGCCCGTTGCCATGGAGACGGAGGCCGAGAGGCCGGCCGCAGAGCCAGGTGAGTGGAGGAGGAGTCTGGAGGGAGGTGAAGAAAGTGTGGTGGTGATCAGGATTTACTTCTTCTTCCTCTCTCTGTGTGTGCAGAGGTGAAGCCAGAAGCTGCTGTGGACGACTGGGAGGCCATCGCCACGGACGAGGAGAAAGGTGAGGCGGCTACAGGTGTTCTCTTTACCTCTGCTTATTGGACGAGACGGGAAGGAGGCAACGCTGTTAGCAGGAGACGTATTTAAACGTTTTCTCGTCTCTCTGTTTGTGTCAGAGTTGAAGAAAGTCCACATCGAGGTGAAGGAGGAGAACGCCGCTCCGCCTCAGCCTACGGCCAGCGAGGAAGACGAGGAGGAGGAAGACGAGGAAGAGGACGATGAGGATGAGGAGGAAGACGATGATGAGGAGGAGGAGAGCGACGAGGAGGTGGAGAAGGAGGCGACGGCGGCGAGTCAGGGGAAGAGGAGGGCGGCGAAGGAGAGCGAGGACGACAACAGCGAGAGCGACGATGACGACGGGAGAACGAAGGAGGAGCGTCTGTACGACCGAGCCAAGAGGAGGATCGAGGTGAGAGAAACTCAGGAGGAGCGGGAGCTCGTCTCGCTCCGCCCCGTCTCTGTGACTGACCAGCCCTGTGTGTTTCCATAGAAACGGAGAGCAGAGAACCTGAAGAACACCGACTTGGACCGACTGAGAGCTCCGGTGGTGTGTGTGCTCGGACACGTCGACACCGGCAAGACCAAGATCCTCGACAAGGTGGCGTTTACCGACTGGTTCTTATTTACCGACTGGTTATTATTGACTGGCTGGTTTCTGATGCTGTTGCTGTGGTAACCCTCTCAACTGGTTGTGTGTGTGTGTGTGTAGCTGCGACACACTCATGTCCAGGACGGCGAGGCCGGTGGAATCACTCAGCAGATCGGAGCCACAAACGTCCCGAAAGAGACGATTGAGGATCAGACGAAGATGGTTAAAAACGTATGACACACACACACACACACACGCTGACGTTGGCTCAGGGTTGGTGTTAACTCCGTATTAATTTTTGTGTTTGTGCAGTTTGACAAAGAAAACCTGAAGATCCCCGGCATGCTGATCATCGACACACCAGGACACGAGTCCTTCAGGTAACACACACACACACACACACACACACACACACACACACACACACACACACAATCATTCAAAGGAAAAGCAGCAAGTCTTGACGTCTGAACAGCTGCAACCAGGAAGCGTTTGTGTTTAAAACCGGTGATGCGTGTGTTCAGTAACCTGAGGAACCGGGGCAGCTCTCTGTGCGACATCGCCATCCTGGTGGTGGACATCATGCACGGCCTGGAGCCGCAGACGCTCGAGTCCATCAACCTGCTGAAGGAGAAGAAGTGTCCCTTCATCGTCGCCCTCAACAAGGTCTGCCCCGCCTTCATCATCAGGTGTGTCTCCTCCTTCTTCTTCTTCTTCTTCTTCTTGTTTTCTGACGGCGTTGTCGTTGTCGTGTGTCGTCAGGTCGACCGTCTGTATGACTGGAAGAAGAGTCCGGAGACCGACATCGTGGCCACGCTGAAGAAGCAGAAGAAGAACACAAAGGACGAGTTCGACGAGCGAGCCAAGGCCGTCATCGTGGAGTTCGCTCAGCAGGTGGTGATCATTACATCATCACACATCACACACATAATTACAGCCAATAAAAAGTGACCTCACTGATGCTGACGTGCCACAAACAGCTGTTTGCTTAAAACTCTTATGGCTCCTTGTTGAAGTATATACGTTTGATTTGTTACTTAAATATATTTGCTTTGACATAATTTATGTGTTATTATCTGTTATTAATCCCAAAAATTCAAATTTAGACTCATTTTCAGCATCAAACGTCATGTTTCCTTTGTAAGTATTTGTCATGTGATTATCAAAGATTCTGATAAAACTCGGTCAACATTTTGTTTGTGTCCAAAAGTAAAAAAAAAAAGACCTGCAAAGAAATCAGTTTTGGAAATTGTCTTTAAATACTAAATAAATGAACGTACAGAATAATCAATAATGGGCCCAAAGCGACGCCTTGAGGAACTCCACAAGTGACCTTCAACAAGTTCTTGCTCCTCAGGGTCTTAACGCCGCCTTGTTCTACGAGAACAAAGACCCCCGGACGTTTGTGTCGTTGGTGCCGACCTCGGCCCACAGCGGAGACGGGATGGGAAACCTCATCGCCCTATTGGTCGAGCTCACTCAGACCATGTTGGCCCGCCGGCTAGCGCACTGCGACGAGCTGCGAGCTCAGGTCATGGAGGTACGTGGGTCTGACTCTGACTCCCAGTCTAGTTTCACCTGGTCTCTGCGATCTGGTGCCTGATGTGGCTCGTGTGTTCAGGTCAAAGCTCTGCCCGGTATGGGAACCACGATAGACGTCATCCTGATCAACGGCTGCCTGCGGGAGGGCGAGACCATCATCGTCCCGGGGGTGGAAGGACCAATCGTAACGCAGATCAGAGGGTTGCTGCTGCCCCCCCCCCTGAAGGAGCTCAGAGTCAAGGTAAAAACAGGAGTTTATTTCAAAATAAAAGCAGACTCTCCTCATCACCCCGGGTGATATCTGGCCACCTGAACATAGCAGTCATGTGTCAGGCCCTTTGTTTTATGACATTATGTGTTTATTCATGTTTGATGAGCTGTGTGCTGGATTGATTGATTGATTGATTGATTGATTGATGTGTGTAGAGCCAGTACGAGAAGCACAAGGAGGTGTCGACATCTCAGGGCGTGAAGATTCTGGGTAAAGACCTGGAGAAGGCGCTGGCGGGGCTCCCCCTGCTGGTGGCTCACAAGGACGACGAGATCCCCGTCCTGAGGGTAAGAATCCAGTTAGTGATGCTAGGTGGTGTTAAAGGTGTTGGAGCGGGCTGTACCGGCTGTGGGGGGCTCTGGACTGACTGGTGCTGGTTTTCAGGATGAACTGGTGCGGGAGCTCAAACAGACTCTGAGCTCCATCAAACTGGAGGAGAAGGGAGTTTACGTCCAGGCGTCCACGCTGGGATCACTGGAGGCTCTGCTCGAGTTCCTCCGGACATCTAAAGTCCCCGTGAGTACCTGTCTGTCTGTCTGTCTGTCTCTCTACTGTCTCCAGCAGCTGTCGTCTGATATTAAAGCTACTGAACTTTTGACACAGTTTTAGCTCTTTGTTTCAGGACATTTACTCTGAAAGGCAACAGGAAGCAGGAACTAAAAACCACAGAGGAGCTGACCTTTGACCTGTGTGTGTGTGTGTGTGTGTGTGTGTGTGTCTGCAGTACGCTGGCATTAACATCGGCCCGGTTCATAAGAAGGACGTGATGAGGGCGTCGACGATGCTGGAGCACGACGTGCAGTACGTCTGTTTCCTGTTTCTGTCCCTATTAGAAATCAATAATCACATAAATGAGCCAGCACATGATGAAATGATGGGATACGTTACTCATCAATCGTTAAGGATTTAATCTGCTTAGATTTGTTTTTATTATTATGCTTTTTTTTTATATATTAATAGTCAAAACTGGAAAATTCTGAGGTCTTTAAAGATTTTCTGGCAGTTTTGCTTTTATTTTATTCACCTTCTAAAGTTTAATATATTTAACATCTTTTATTTCTTTAGGACGGACAAATATTTGATCTGATCGCCTGTAAAACATAATTAACTCAAATTAATGAATTAATGTCTGAAATCATGACAGTTGCCAATGATCAACTTAATAAATATGATTCCTCACATTCAACACGGAGAAGCGTTGGGATTTAAAGTCGTCTTGGTCGATGATGATGATGTAATGTGTGGGCAGGTACGCGGTGATCTTGGCGTTTGACGTGAAGGTGGAGAGGGAGAGTCAGGAGATGGCCGACAGTCTGGGAGTTCGGATCTTCTCGGCTGAAATCATCTACCATTTGTTCGACGCGTTCACGAAGTACAGAGAGGACTACAAGAAGGCCAAGCAGGACGAGTTCAAGTAGGAGAACGTGTGATGCTCAGTAACCGTGCGCCGGACGCGCCGCCTCTCCCTCTCTCACGCTGTTTGTTTGTCTCAGGCACATCGCTGTGTTTCCGGTGAAGCTGCGAGTTCTTCCGCAGTTCATCTTTAACTCCAGAGATCCCATCGTGATGGGCGTTTCCATCGAGGCCGGAGTCCTGCGGCAGGGGACGCCGCTCTGCGTCCCCAGCAAAGGGGTGAGACGCGCTCAGCGCGACCGTCTGTGATTCTGAGGCTGGTAATAGTTTATTTACATTTTATCTTGTGTTTCAGTTTGTGGACATCGGCGTGGTCACCAGCATCGAGATGAATCACAAGTCCGTCGACAGCGCCAAGAAAGGCCAGGAGATCTGCATCAAGATCGAGCCCATTCCCGGAGAGTCGCCCAAGATGTACGGCCGCCATTTTGAAGCCACCGACATGATGGTCAGCAAGGTGAGGACACGCCCACTGAGGAGGGAGGGGCCTAACGCGTTCATTTAAAATCACATTTTCACCAAAGAAGAACAGGAACTTTCTTCAGTTTGTTTTCTGGAGGAAACGTGTGCGATTTCACAGTCAGACATGAAATGAGGGACGAAAGAGGAGAAGAAGAAACGTAGGTAAGAAGGAGAGAACTGGGGGAAAGAGTTTCTGTTAGAAGTCCAGTTTAGTTGTAGTTCAGCAGCAGAAGAGTCATTTATTTCAGTCCGTTCTCATGTGTTTCAGCTGGTTTTTAGATGACAAACTTACATTTTAGTCTGGTTTCAGTGTTGGGAAACGTTGGGAACAGGCTTTGATTTCAAACAGGGTCACCACTCTGCTGTTTTCATTTCCACTCATTTCTGCGTTTTCTCAATGAAACCCGACACATCCTGCACAGATATTTCACATTAAAAGCCTTCCAGTGGCGCAAAGGCCATAAAGGTGGCGCGTTACGGTGTAGCTTCGGAGCCTATGCACACGTAGCTCCACGCCGAGGCTGGAAATTAAAACTAAAATTTCAGCTGTGCTGCGACTGCAGAGTTTTATTTTGATAGCTGTTGGTATTTAGACGGGGGTCACACATTTCTGATGTTTTACTGACCAACAGAGCGACTTCACATCTGCACCATGTCGACATGCTAATTGTGCTACATGCTAAGTGTCTAATACATAAAGCTTTATTTCACACCTGCCAACATGTCACGCTCACCAATTCCTCCTCCTGTCCTGACGGGCTTTTGTTGTGAAACATCTGGAACAGGAAGTTTAGTAGAAGCGAGTGGAATATTTCAGTTTCCGTTAGAGGAAGAGAGTCTGTTGTTGTGCCGATTCATCGAGTGAGACGTTATAATGAGCTTATATTTTTCCTTTAGCTTCACGGTGATAACGG
>LKNJ01006813.1:2500-22952 GCA_002120245.1 Maccullochella peelii
GAAAATTACTTTCTAATCATTTTAGAAAGTTCTATAAAGTTTTTTGCTTTTCTCAGAAGTTTAACAGAAATAAACACGTGCGCAGAGTCGGATTCAGCGCTGACTGACTTCAGAATTGACGTCGGTAAAATTCAGTAGATATTACTGCAGTAGTACTGTAATATTACTCTATATTTCTCTGTTCTTCTCTTCAGAGTAGAATTAAGTAACACTGCCTTGATCATTTTATCAGCACTTGTGAGGACGCGGACGTCTTGTTTGAATAAAACTTTACTGGAATAGTCGCTGGATGAACCGCCTGTCATGTTTATGTTCAGTGTGACATCGTGGCTGGTCAGCTGACCCGGACAGTGGGAGGATAAAGGTTCTGGTCAAAGAAGAAGAAGAAGAAGATGAAAACGTGTGGTGCGAGTTAACATCGTGCAATTAATGACATCACAGCGAGTCTGACGGCTTTAAAGGTTTAAATCTTGGTACTGACCCGAGGAGAGTCCTGGTCTGATGGGAGTCCATTCTGAGTGATGACTCCGCTGCAGAGAGAGAAATACAGGAAGTTACTTTTTATTAACTGAATCTTTTACAACCACTTTACGATCCACTGCTCCGTCAGAGCTGCAGTTCCTCTGACATCCACTAGATGCTGCTGTGGTCAGACTGACTGCATTGAAGTGAATGAGAAACAGCAGGTGTTTTTCACCTCTCCTGTCGAGGCTCCTCCTGCTGAGTGACAGCCGGCTCTGGAGACGGCGGCTTCCTCATCCTCTCCTCTTCCTCCTGAAGCCTCCTCACCTCCAGCAGCTCCAGCTGGAGAACAGACAGACACACGGACAGCTGTGATTGGCTGGACAGAAATCCCTAAAGACTGCAGAAGATGTTCGTCATCCAAACAGATGAAAATCAAAACCTACCAAACTCTCCAAAAAAGCAAAACACACACGAGACAAAAAGAAGTCAACACTTCCTGCAGCACTCTGGTTTTATTGTGAAAGGAAAAAGACTCGTCATAATGGACCCGAACAACCAAAACCACGACGGAAACATTTATATGAGGTTTCTACACGAAGAGTAGAAACCCTGATCATCGTTGGAGGAGTTTTACGTTGCCTGGACAAAGATCCAGAGAGATCTAATGAACCTCAGAGTCTGACACCGGTTCAGATCTTCACCTCACCAGAATGAGATCAGATTTATGGATGAATTTAAAATCAGCTTCTTTAATTTCCTGTAAACGAGAAATGAATTCTGTTGCATAAACATGAACGTGTGGTGTTTTGCCCCCCCCTGCTCACCGTAGTCAGCCTCTCCAGAGCGGAGAAGCGCTCCTCCCAGGTGGCGGCCGACTTCTCGAAGGCCTCATGGCGTTTGATGAGCTTCTCCACCTCGTCCACGCTCTGACCCATCTCCCTGCTGGACAGGTAGGGCTCTTGACCCAGCAGCCAGGCCTCGGCCACCCCCGCATCCCGGGAGAACTGGTGCACCTCCAGGACTGGGGGCGGGGGGGCAAATCATGTCATACTCTGCTCCAAACACTTTCTAACAACATCACTCCTTAAACTCTACTGTTAAACTACCGTCAATGAAACTAAACACTTCCTGCACTGATGTGTCAAAATAAAAGCTTTCTGGGATCTCAAAGGGAATAATTCTCCCCTTTTCTTGAAGGCTTTTAATGTGAAAAGTCTGCAGGAAGTGTTGAGTTTGATTGACAGGGTTAAAGTTTAAACATCGAACAAAAAACAGCAAAGTTGATTGTTTTGTTGTTTAAACCTCCGTCTAACAGAACATCAGGGTTTAAATCCTCCTGAAGCTCTGCGCTGGTCTGAGGTCAGCTGAGGCGTCACAGCTGCTACTCATCATCACAGTTTACTGTCTTTCAGCACATGAACTGCTCGTCCTGTCTGTTCCTGCAGCCGCGCGCCGTCGGTCCTGATGACACGACTGAACCACCTGCGGCGACTCCTGATTGGTCGGAGCCCGCAGTTTGACGGGCGAATGAGAAGAAGCTCAGTCAGCTTCGTTAAAGGACAGCGAGAGCCTGAGGAGTCTTCATCAACGCTGACTCATCACTGCAGCGTCCAATCAGCTGCGAACTCCAATCAGTCTGATCCCTGCAGGGACGCAGCGCTGACACACTGTGACCTCTGACCCTGTCTGAAGCTTGTTTGCATATTTCATACAGAACAATGGATCTTACCGAGTCGTAGCCACTCCCATCGATCCTCCCACTTGTCAATCATCTCTTTCCTCTTGTCCGTCAGCTGCAGTAGCTTCTCTTTAATCTGAACACAAACACAACAGTTAGCTTCACAACTAGCGACGAGGGCTCCTTTGTTTCTATGGAAACGATTTCTCCTCCACACTTCAGTCTTTTCTCTGTTGTCTCTTGTGTCGTCCTGCAGACGCACCTGTTCTACCTGTGTGTCATATGATGTGATCCCTCTCCTGGTGAACTGCTTTGTAAAGTGGAAAATGAAAGAAGCTGATTACTGATCAGATTAGTCCTCGAGTTTTAGCTACTGATAACTTTAGTTACTCACAAATGCTGAAAATGAAACCTAATAAGATTTGATCTTATGTGCGATATCAGTCCCGTTTTTTTCTCCAGATATTTTGACTTTCTCTTGAACAACATACTCTGTGCGGTTCTGCCGACTGCCTGCTCATCGGGTGTAAACCATCTGTAAAGAGCTTTTCTCCTCCTCACCTCCTCTGACGCGTAGTGTTTTCTGGCCAGCAGGGCTTTCCCCAGCTCAATGCAGGCTGTGAAGCTGTCGTTACGGGCGTCGATCTCCGCCTTGATACCCTGATGGTTGTTCATCAGCAGCTCCACTGATGACACGTCTCTGAACACACAAGGAAACGCACATTTATCACAGCTATGATCAGGTGAAATGTCCAGTCCAGCAGACAGCAGCAGACTCGGTGTACCTGGGGTTCTCCTGGGCCTCGATGAGCCGGATCACATCGTCCATCCACAGCATCAGGTCTCGGACCATGCTGAAAAACCTGAACTTGTCTCCAGTGTCTAGGAGGCGGACCCTGCGTCCATCACAGGACTCCAGCAGACTCCTCCAGGCCTCCAGCACCTCGCTCTCCCTCCGCTGGATGTCGTCGGCTTTATCGCCTGCATACGCCGACTGGAGGCGCACCGCGTCGTCTTGCAGCTGCCTCACCTGCCACACAAAGGTCAAAGGTTAAACCATGTGTGACTGAATGATCTGATACTCATACTCTTTAGTTACTTTGATCAGGATTTGTCCTTCAACTCCCACATTAAACAAACTTCTAGGACTGCCTTTTTTCACTTACGTAACATTGCAAAAATCAGGCACATCCTGTCTCAAAAAGATGCAGAAAAACTAGTCCATGCATTTGTTACGTCTAGACTGGATTATTGCAACTCCCTATTATCAGGTTGCCCCAATAAGTCCCTTAAGACGCTCCAGTTGATCCAGAATGCTGCGGCACGTTTACTGACAAGAACCAGGAAAAGGGATCATATTTCGCCCATATTAGCTTCTCTGCACTGGCTCCCCGTAAAATCCAGAATAGAATTTAAAATCCTTCTCCTCACCTACAAAGCCCTTATTGGTCAGGCACCNTCATATCTTAAAGAGCTCATAGTACCCTATTACCCCACCAGAGCACTGCGCTCCCAGAATGCAGGGTTCCTTGTGGTTCCTAGAGTCTCTAAAAGTAGAATGGGAGCTAGAGCCTTCAGCTATCAAGCTCCTCTTCTGTGGAATCAACTTCCCGTTTGTGTACGGGAGGCAGATACCTTCCTGACATTTAAGAGTAGGCTTAAGACTTTCCTCTTTGATAAAGCTTATAGTAGGGCTGACTCAGGTGAGCCCTGAGCCACCCCTTAGTTATGCTGCTATGAGGCCTAGACAGGCCCTTAGCTATGCTGCTATAGGCCTAGACTGTCGGGAGACTTCCTACGATGCACTGAGCTCCTCTCTCCTCCTCTCCCTCTCCATCTGTACGTACTCTTATCACATTAATGCTTGTTACTAACTCAACTGCTTCCCTTTCNCAGTTTGCGTACGGGAGGCAGACACCCTCCTCACATTTAAGAATAGGCTTAAGACTTTCCTCTTTGATGAAGCTTATAGTAGGTCTGACTAAGGTGAGCCCTGAGCCACCCCTTAGTTATGCTGCTATAGGCCCAGACTGCCGGGAGACTTCCTATGATGCACTGAGCTCCTCTCTCCTCCTCTCCCTCTCCATCTGTACGCACTCGTATCACATTAATGCTTGTTACTAACTCAACTGCTTCCCTTTCCCTCCTCTTTCTCTCTCTGTTTTCTCCGAGCGTTTCTGTCTCCGGAGCTGCGGAGTCTGGATCTGTGGATGCTGAGCTGCAGAATCGTGATCCGTGTTGCTGCTCGGCAGCCGCTGCTGCTACTGTTGCTTTTGGACTTATTACTAGCATTATTACCACTACCATACTGCTATTAGTATTACTTGTATTAACATTAATACTATTTCCACTACTGTTGCTTTACATCTGTATGTAGAACTGAACTGTGCTACTGCATTCTCTCTCTCTCTCTCTCTCTCAACCCAACCGGTCGAGGCAGATGACCGCCCACCCAGAGCCTGGTTCTGCTCGAAGGGAGTTTTTCCTTGCCGCTGTTGCTTGTGCTTGCTCTTGGTGAGAATTGTTGGGTCTCTGTAAACATAAGGAGTCTAGACCTGCTCTTTATGGAAAAGTGCCCTGAGATAACTTTGTTATGATATGGCGCTATATAAATACACTGAATTGAATTGAATACTCGGACTGGGATCATGTTTTTTATTATTCAGTGGAGATTACATTTCACAATTAAGACATTCAGGTGCTTATAAGATCCTTACAGGCTTTTGTCACGTCTTACGTAAACCAATAAGTTATAACGGTATTTGTACCACACTGCTGGATGGGGGTTCCCCGGTGGCCCAGGTGGTTTAAGGTGTTCATCATGAGCTGTAAGCTCCCCAATTTGAGTCCAGCAGCGAACCTTTGTACTGGTTACTCACCAATAAAGGCATAAAATACAGCAAAATATCTTCAAAAGTCAGCACTGTCAAGATGGTTTCCAATTGGTCAATGGCACAAATTTGAGAGTTCATCAAAGCTGAACTTAAAAAACGCCACGGGAATGATTTTGTTCCAACTTTTCATGGCCATAAATGCTGGTATGACCAGGACTGAACAGCGGGTACCTTTATCTGCAAACCCCAAACTAAATGTCCCCATAAACCCAATATGTCCCCATAAAGCAGGTTAGGCGTGACTGACCTGTGTTCCCAGGGCCTGGATGTCATGTTCGAAGGTAGTGTGCATCCTCTGCAGCGTCTCCACCGTGTTCTGGTCGCGGCCAACCTCCTCCGGCAGCTTCTTCTGTTTGTCCAGGATGCGTCCCAGGATCTCCTTTGCATCATGATAGAACTTGTGGAGCTCGAAGGAGGCGGCGAGGATCTGCGTCCGGGTGTCGATGAGCTCCAGCAGATCAGCCCAGGCCTCGTTCAGACCGTCCTTCCACTCAGCCACCGTTGCCGCGTCGCCGTGACCAGTGTTGATCAGCTCGTCCGCCAGACGGTTGACGCCGTCCACGCGCTCCTGACCGATGTTCCCGGTGTCCCGAGCGAACTCCCGGAAACGCTCCTGCAACATCTGAGCACGGAGCACACAGGTCAGAGGTCAGGTAGTAGTATCAAATACAATAATACAGTCAGTTGTAGTAATCGTAGTAATAACGGTAGAAATCATAGCAGCTTTAACCATCATGGCACTAACTGAGGGGTATTAAGAGTAGTGGAGATCATAATAAAAGTAGAAATACTGCTAGTATTATTAGTCATAGTAGTATTCACATTAAATAGTACCACGTGGTGAACAGGATTTACCCTCCTGTCTGAAATACTGTATTTATAGTAGTAGCAGTCGTAGGCTCAGTAAGAAATATTAGCTGTACAACAAAAGAATTAAGTACTGCTACAATATTAGTAGTGCTAACAGAATGAGGTATAATGCGCTGTTGGTAGCATTAGGAGTAGCAGAACTAGTAGCAGTAATGGAATGAGTAGTAGTGGTGGAAGTTGTGCTACTACTAGCACTAGAAGAAACCTGAGTACCAGTAGTGGCTGTAATAATGTCAGCTGTATATTGATGTACTCGTAGTCTTGGCTCAGTTGGTAACACCAGTAGTGGTAGTATCAGCGGCAGTACGTAACGATGTGTTCGCAGTCCTGGCCTCTCGCTCAGTTAGCAGTGGACTCAGTGTTACAGTACCAGTAGTATTTTACTAAGAGCAGTGTGGCCCAGCTGCCACTTCCTTCTCAGTCAGTAATAGTACTAGCACCAGTAATATTAGCAGTACCAGTAGTAGTACTTGCAGTAACGTACAGTAACATGTTCGTAGTCCTGTCCCAGCTCATGTGACCCGGCCACCACCTCCCGCTCAGCGATCCACTGCTCAAGGTCGTCGACCTCTCGGTTCAGCTGGAAGAGGCGGAGCCTCTCGTCCAGTTTGCCCCGCCTCTCCTCTGATAGGTCCTTCAGGCCAGCGTACAGCTTATCCACCTGAGACTGACGCATGCTGATACGCTCACTGACACACACACACACACACACACACACACACACACTCCTGTTACTATGGCAACCACAAAAACTGGACTGAATTCAGTTTACAGTGTTTGATCCATGATTGTGTGGGGCCCTGCAGTACTTTTCTAGGGGTCGCTGCTCCGTCGTGGCCCTTCGAGTGATGAATGGAGCTGTAGGATTTTCACTGTGTGTCTTAAGTGCAGTAATACAAACCTCTCGGGGTGTCCATCAGCCACCAGTCCTCTGCTGGTCTTGGACAGCTGGTGGACGGTCTCAGCATAGTCCTCCACCGCCTGCTCCACGATCTGATGCTTCTTCTGCATGGTGACGGCACTCAGCTCATCCTGATCAAAACACAGAAACAACCTTTATTGTCACAGCACAGCTCCAACATTGTACACACTTAATAAATAATAACATATATATATATATATATATATATATATATTATATATAATATATAAATATTGCATTGTCATATTAAGCTTTATTATTACAGTTCTCCAGAAAAATAGACATGTTGTGTAAATTGCTTTATGTGAACTGTTTACAGCCCAGAGTAGTGTCTGCAGGCTGCAGGTTCAGCCTTGACCTATCAGAGGGTCGGGCTGTAGTAAAGATCAAGGTCCCCATCATCTCACTTTAAATGTACTTCAGTGGTTCATACAGCTTTTATTGTGAAAAACACCAGGAAGTGTTGGGTTTTGTTGACACAGTCTCTGCCCCCCCACCTTGGCCTTCTCCTCTGACATCATGTACAGCTCCTGCTCGCTCATCCAGGCCTCGGCCTCAGCGGCATCAAAGTAGTACTGCTGGGCTTTGTGCGCCTCCTCCAGCCGGCCGTGACGCCGCTCCGCTTCCTCCATCAGCTGCCTCCACAGCGCCTGAAGGTCGGCCAGACGCTGACGGATAACATCTTCATCGGAGGACTTGTCCTTCAGGAGGCTCTCGGTGCGCTCCAGGATGTCGTCGATTCGAGGCTGATGACCCTGGATCTCCTTCTGCAGAGTCTGAGGAGGAAGAGCTCAAATTAATACGATAATTTCTCCATTTTACCTTGATTATTGATAGGTCCTGTTGACTGACATCAATCAGCAGACCACACAAATAAGTTGAAAATCAACATCAAATGATTATTTAAAGTGAAATGCAGATGTGGGCACAGGACGAGCGACACACTGGTTTTGTTCCTCCATGCGGCCCTTATGGGGGATGGAGCTCATGTCAACCCAAAGCACCACCCCCACTCATTAGAAAAACAAGTGCTCCTTGCTCTGAACCATCCTGAGGAAAGGAAAACTCTCTGACTGCTCATATCCACCGTCACCACACAGGCCGACATGCAGAGTCCATTTTAGGACCCATGGACTAACATGCCCAGGTATCTGACACCTGGTACTTTATTTTCTGGTACCTGAGGTCTGACGCCTGATACCCTTTGGTCCGATGATGTTGATGATATCACATGAGTGGTATTCAGTTGGTATCTAAGTATTCTGCTGGGGTTTGAAACAGAACCGTTCTCTCACCTGGTTCTTCTTGATGAGCAGCTGGACGGTCTGCAGGTTGTTTCCGTGGTCGGTGGACGTGGCCACAGGCATCCTCTCCTGGACCCACAGCTGGGAGACAAAACACCAAACACACACCGAGAAACACCCTCAGGCTCAGTTTCACTCTCAGGCTCAGTTTCACTCTCAGGCTCAGTTTTACGTACAATCTCATCCTCGACGTCTCGGTTGAACTGGTGAACTTCTCTGGACGCCACCAGGAAGTTCCTGCGGCGTCGCAGCGGCTCCAGCAGGTCCTGGAACTTCCTCTCCACCAGCTGCCTCCGCCCGTCCACCTCATCAGTGTCCTTCACCTCCTGACCCAGAGCCTTCACCTGGCTCTGCAGCTCCACCACCTCCCGCTGACGTACCTCCACCTGGTTCTCCAGCATCTGCAGGGGGATATGAGTCAGACTCATACTACTACAGCTACTAATACTACTGCTCATACCAGTACTGATACTACTACTGTCACTGACTACTGCTGTAATACTGCAACTGGTAATACTACTACCACTCTTTCTGATAATGGTGCTAATACTACAACAAATACTACTATTACTGGTAAAGCTACATTTAATGCTACTAGTAATCAGTGATGAAAGAAGTACTTCCTGTATTATTAAGAGTGTAAAAATATTCCATCACAGTAAAAGTCCTGATTTCAAAATCTGACTTGAGTACAGACGTATCGTCATTGGGCAGAATGTTTATTATTACATCCTGTATTGTTCTAACAATTATCAATGAGGCATTAAAAGTAGTATTTTATGTTGTATTTTTACAGTTTATATAATATCTTAAAATCTGATAAAGTAACCAGTAACTGCAGCTGTCAGATAAATGTAGTACAGTAGAAGTATACAGTAGCGTAAATGGAAATACTCTACTAAGCACAAATCAGTAAGTTACTCTCTACCACTGTTAGTACTACAACTTCTTTCACTACTGCAGTAATACTGCCATTGTACCTGTTGTTTTTTGAGCAGGATGTTGACGGATGTCAGGTCTTTGCCGTAGTCGTCAGACTGGATCTGACCCTCGAGGCCTCCCATCCACTTGTCGAGGTCTGCGCAGCTCTGAGTGAACAGCTCGGCCTTGTTGGCGTCGAACAGACACTGAGCTTTAGTCTGCGTGGTGGACTCCAACTCCTCCCACATCGTGTGGAGCGCCGACAGCTTCTCCTTCACCACCGTCTCCATCTCCGGCTTCTCCGACACCAGCAGCATGCCGTCCTGCGGTCCCATAAACCGGGAAAAACTTGGGTCAGGTTAAAGGTCACCGGAAGTAAACAGTACAGTTCTGGTGACGTTGTTCATCCACACAACAGATCTGAACTGTCTGTTCTACACCCAGAAGGCGTCACGGAGCAAAAAAAACTAATTTGCTTCCCTTTAAGGTGAGTTACTTCATGTTCATGTCTCTTTGTTAAACTTTTTAAGGGATTTTATGGTTTAAATGAAGGGATTCTGTTCCCCAGTGGTAATCTATAACGTCTGTCACTGACTGAGATGATCTACTACTCTGCGCTGTCCATGCAGACAGAAGGTCCTGATCTATTAGTGGCAGTGTTCAGACCCTCTGTACCTTCTGGATCTTGTCCAGCCACTCTTTGTTGGACTGCAGTTCGGCCATGAAGGCCTGGTGCTTCAGCCACTTGCTGTGCAGGTTCCTGGCCTCATCGTAGGTCATGTCCTGAGCTGTGAGCATCTTCTCATTGATCCACAAAGACAGCTGGAGACACACACAAACACAAAATGTAAAGTTTGTCAGGGTGTCACTAGAATGTGATCGGTAAATTTCTACCTGCTTCTGGACCAAAGTGTTGGACTGACGGATGACCCCGCCCCCCCATGTTTACTCCATCTTTACTCCCCACTTCCAGTGGAGCAAAAAATAGACTATGTCATCTCTGAAGGAAATCAACCATCAAGTTACTTTGCTTGGAGCAAATCAAACCAGATTCTCGACAACAGACTGAAATCTCCCTTTAATTTTGAATTTCTTTCTAAAGTGTTTTGAGGAGAGACTGACCTCCTGGCAGTCCTGCAGGAACTTCTGCAGGTCTCTGTTGTCCTTCAGTCTCATCAGCAACTCCACTGCAGCCTCCCTGTTCTTCTTATGCCTGAAACACAGAGGACAAGGTTAGATCAAGACGCCATCACATAAAGAATACTCCATGCTGATTGGCTGGAGAGTTTATTATTTGTTCATCAGTAACTAGGCAACAGATTCTGCTACCGGTAGGAACATTTTACATTACATACAAGAAGTTTACATTTGAAAAACTACAGACACAAAATATGAAGTAACACTAGACTGTAAAGACTGTATCTGCTGGTAACTCACCATAATATAATATGATATAATATAATATACTATACTATATAATAATCCACTCTGACCAGTGCGGTTATGAAAAGTAATGCACTGCGGGGAGGGTTGCAAAGTTTTCACAGTCGGAGGAACTTATTACATTCAGCGGTTTAACAAAGCTGAGGTTCAAAGTTCATTCTTGACAATTTCACCATTTAGTAGCTGTTCTGCAGCTTTCGAACATATATGATCTTCATCGCCTTGTTTGCCCCATTTCTCAACTGCTGTTTCCAAAGTCAAGAACTTTAACCTCAGTTTCTGAGCCAACATCACAACCGGGTGAACTCCACTGGCTGATGAAGATCATGTGATCAAAAGCTTCATTAACAGCTACTACATGGACCTTGTGCTGAGACTTTAAAAAGTAACTATAATCTATGCTTATAATCTTATTAGACTACTGGTGACTACATGTTGTCATCCCCCCCCCGTGAAGCTGTGACGTAGTGCTGCACTTTAGTACAATACGTCATCACAGCTGAGTGCAACAGAGCTATGATGGTGTGCACAGAGGTTCAACAGACTCTTACCTATCAACCCACAGAGGCTTTAATCTTGTTGAGTTACTGTTTAACAAAGCTCATTCTAAACAGAGTCCCCTTAAGTCTCAAATGTCTGAACTGAACCTGTCGTCGATGGAGGCGACTCTCTCCTGGATACGTTCGGCATTGATGTTTCCGTCGCTGGCCAGCCGCCTGCCGGCCTCCACCACACCGTTGATCTTGTCTTCGTTGGCATCCATGGTGGTCATGAAGTCCTCCTGCTTCTTGATGCCGGCCTCGGCACCCTCCAGAGTGGTGGGCATCTCGGTGTGAGCCAGGACATACTCCTGCAGGCGAGGACACAGGGTTAAATACTGATACAGCTTGTTTGTGGGACAGTAACGTCCTGAGGGTAGATTTGTTCTCAGGATGGGATCATTAGGGTTCATCCTCTGGAGAGCAGAATTTGTGCCACTCAAACCATTAGATTTTGATTGTATCTTGTGGGCCAAGTTGACATGTTAGCAGCAGTGCTACAAGAAAGGTCAGAGGGGTCACAAAGATCATCAGTAATTTTCCTCTGAGGTCCTGAATATCCAGTCAAATCAGGAAAATGCATTAATCCTGAACTGGCTGAATAAAAGTTTTAAATATATCGTGGAATTGTGACCGGCAGTTATGGTATGGACATATGGACATATTTTGATTGTTGGATCAAAGTGTTGGACAGAGTAACCTGTTCTGTTACAGAGACCAGAACACATCCGAGAATAATATCAAAATTGTGGTTCTTTTCAGAACAGAAACATCAGAATATCAGTTTGTTCAGGTTCTCTGGTAGACTAGACTGCAGGGAGGTGAATCTTTTGTGTTTACCTGGTTGTTGAGAAAGGCCTCGGCCTGCTTGGTGTCTCTGAGGAACAGCTGGTAAGCGTGGGACTGGGACAGCAGGTTTTGTCGGTTCTCCCACATCTTGTGCAGTTCGTTCCAGCCGGTGTCGAGCGCCTGCAGCCTCTGTCGCAGGAACATGTACTGTGCGTCCGTCTGGCCCTGGGTCACCATTTCCCCCATGTCCCGCATCTTCTGGTAGTCCTCCTCGTAGTTCTGAATCTCATTCTTGATGCCTTCGTGCTGGGCCATGAGCTTCTCGGCCTCAGCCAGAGTGTTGGGCATGTCCTCGGAGGCGATGGCTGTCTGAGTGCGGGACAGCCAAGACTGGAAGTCGTCCAGCTCGCGCAGGAACTGCTGCAGCTTCCTGGCCTCGCCCAGAGACTCCTCGCGGTTCTTCAGAGTGTTCTTCATTTCCTCCCAGACGGCAGTGATCTCAGCCAGGCGGCCTGTGATGGCCTTGGCCTGGTCGGGGTGCTCCTGTGCCAGCCGCTCGGCCTCACCTCGCAAGTCGCTCAGTTTGTCCTCAATGGCGGCCAGGTCACGTTCCATACCAGTCAGTTTGCGCTGCAGGGCCATGACCCCAGTGAGGTCGTTGCCCAGCTCCTGGGTGGACTCGATGACTTTTGTCTTCTCTTTGATCCAGGACTTGGTCTCATTGCAGTCAAGGTGGTAGTTCTGCACACCCAGAGCTGAGTTCAGGGACTCCTTCTTCTGGTCCACCAGATCGCGGAACTGGCTCCACCTAGAGGTAGAGGAGAAGATCATCACACCTACAGTTTCATGATATTTACGTTGAGGACTAACAGGCTTTGTTGCAACTTTTTATTTTTGTTTATCCATTCACAAAACACAGCTAGTTATTACATGTTACATCTGTTCGTACCTGTTGTTGAGTTTGTCCTGCTGGGTCTTGATGTCCTTTTCGCTCGAGTGACCACTGTGCATCAGCTGCCGGGCGATCTGGTTTACCACAGCAACACGAGACGCCTGGTTGTTCATCTCTGGTTCCAGACTCTCAAACCTGCCAAGGACACGGTCCATATGAATACAGTGCTGACTAAAAGAGGTGTACGATCACAAACACGTATGCAACATCTTGTAGTTCTACCTGTGCTGTATGACCTCCAGGTCCTCCAGTTTTTCAGGGATCTCCATGCTGTTCAGCCACTGCTCCTTCTCGTCAATCCAAACCTCACAGGCATTGGCTTCGCTGAACATCTTGTAGAGCGCCAGAGCGTCCTGCAGCGCCTGCTTCCTCAGTTTCGTCAGTTCTGTCACCTCCTTGTAACGTTCCTCAATACCGGCCAGGCGACCACGCACCTCCTCTGACTCGGCCTCCTCGTTAGGCAGGGAGGCGGCCTGCTCGTGGAGTGAGTCGATGACCGGGCGGTAGCTGGCCACCTCCGCTGCTGCGTCCTTGTGCTTCCTGACCAGAGCCTGGGTGGAGAATTCATCATGGCCCGTCTCTCCACTGGAGACGATGCGCAGGGCATCCAGCGTCCAGGCGTCAACATCATCTGCATCAGCCTGGAACTGGTGCAGTGCCAGCGCCTCCTCCAGCCTCTTCTTCCTCACCGCTGCCAGCTGCTCCAGCGCCGCCCACTGAGACTGCAGGTCAGCAATACGCTCCTGGATCTTGGCAGCAGCAAAGTGGCCGGCCTTCACCATGGCCTGGCCCTCTGCAATGGTGTGCTGGAGGTGGCCGGCGCGGCCACTCATCTCATCCTCCAGGGCGCGTTGCTGGCTGAGGAGGCGCAGCGCGCCCGTCAGGTCCTTGCCATGCTCGACAGAGGACAGGATCTGCTCCTTCTCACGGATCCAGCCCTCCTCCTCTGCCATCTCCCAGAAGAACTTCCAGAGACGGCGGGACTCCTCCAGGCGGGCGTGACGCTCGGCGGCCAGCTGGGTCAACTCCTGGTAGCAGAACTCCAGGTGGGAAACCCGGTCCTGGATGACCTGAGGGTCACAGGGCTTGTACCCTAGACAGGAACACACTATTATGAGCACTATTTTTGTTCTCATTTTTAAGGTTTGAAATAATCTAATCTGTAGACTAGGCTGCCACATATAAAAGAAGCTTTCACTCTGCTCCTTGCCCTACAAGATTCCTTGTTAAGTAGTAATTTGTGAAAAACTGAATAAAAAACACATGATGAATAAGTAAGAACACACATGCTGCATGCTGCTCACCGTCATCGTTGACCGAGTACTTGTTGGCGTTGGTGCTGACTGCCTTCACCCTGTCAGCCTGGATGGCGATGTCAGCCTCCACCAGGGCGTGTTTGTGCAGCAGGTCCTCAACACCTAACAGATGCTTCCCATAATCCTGAGACAGCAGCAACATCTGGAAACCAAAGAAAAAACAGGGAGGACCAACAGAACGATCAGTGATCAGCTTCCTGCTCGAATTCAAAGATAAAAGAGCATTGCTGTAAGGAACCTAACAGTTACTAAACACGTCCCGGACGCATCTCTGTGATAGACGAACAGAAATGAAACTGATATCCATCGTCTCATCTGACCCTAAAATCTACCATGTAAGGGTGGGATTTGTTTTTTCTTCTCTGGTCGTCAGTGTACCTTCATCTCGTCCATCCAGTCCATAATGTAGAGCATCTCCTGGAAGACTCTTTGCAGACCCAGGTTCATCTCCAGTCTCTGTCTGCGGGCCTTCAGCAGCTCCAGCAGGTACTCCCACAGCCGGATCACGTTGTCCTTCCTGGCTGTGATGCGTTTGATGTCGTGGTAGCGCTCCACCTCCAGCTCCTTCGCTACAGCAACCACGGCCTGGACACGCTCCTCGTACGCCGCGATGTCCGTCTCAATCGCCTCGTGCTTCTTGGTGGCCGCCTCGACGGCCTGAAGGTCGAAACCAAAGTTGTCCTGGAGAGAGAAAGGAGGCGACAGTACATTCATGAAACCAACACATATTAAATATAAGTTTCTCCCGTTTGGGTACAGATTTTTTAAGAAAAGAACAGGATAGCCGGGTAGCTGCTGCTGACGCTGCGTCTTCTTACCTGTGACACCAGTCTCTGGTTTTCGCTGAGCCAGGTCTCTCTCATGGCCGCCTTGCGGTCGAAGCGTCTGGCAAGTTGTTCCAGTTTCTCCTGACGAATCAGCTCCATCCTCAGAGCCAGCTCCCTCTCATGCTCCGCCTTCTCCAGTCGCTCCCAGGCCTGACGACAAACACGCCATCAAACGCTTCTTAACAAAGCTATTAAGAGCTGTGAAGCAGCAGCTGCCTACATTAACTTTAATGTTGCTGCTGGTTGCATGAAGACCCCCAAGAACCAAACTGTAAACTCCGGTCAACCTCAGTCCCCAAAGGACTCAGTAGTCTGAACTCAGCATCAAATTCCTGTATTGAATCCAAATCCTGTTGAAGTAGGCCTTTTGGCGAGTTGCGTTCTGAATTAACGTCAATTATCTACAGCTGATATCATAAGAAGCTGCTGCCTGAATGTTTTTGTCTTTGCTAATAAGAAAGAGCAGGGAGACAAAACATAGAACTTGTTTAGGGATGATTTTCATTATCTGCTGAATATATTCTTGATTAATCACTTAATCGTTCAGTCTATAAAGTGTCAGAAAACAGTGAAAAAAGTCTTGTTTTGTCTGACCAGTGGTCCAAACCCCAAAGAGATTCAGTTTACTATCATACAAGACTAGAAAACTAGCAAATATTCACATTTGAAAAGCTGGAAACATTTTGACAAATGATGAACTGATCATCTCGACTGCCAATTTCCTGTTGAGCGACAGACTGATTCACTGGCTGATTGTTTTAGTTTTGAATCTCTCAGAGCCTCAGTGCCACGGTGATGGTTTCAGCTCTGACCTTGTTGATATCTGAGATGAGTTTTCCCTCTCGGGGCATGTAGACCTTCTGGTTGTTGGCTCTCATCTTACTCTGGATGGTGAAGAGCAGGACCTCCAGGTTTCCCTTCTCTGTGAACCTGAACAAAGACGAGAGACACAAGGTAAAGGGAGGTGAAAGGAGGAAGCAGAGGAGGTGGAGGATGGTAGCTGAGTCTGAGAAGGATGGAGAGGAGGAGGTGGAGGAGGTAACCTTGATAAGGTACACAGTGTAGAGACGCTTGTGGAAGTGCAAGAGGTAGTGGAGTATGTGCAGTACTTAAAGTACTTTTTGCTTCATCAAATCACATTTCACTCAAGGGACAGAGTGGGGTGAGGATGGAGGGTGAGGAGGAGACAGGGTGGAGGAGGAGGTGAACTGAAGGTAGCGGTTCTGACTTTGGAGGTTTCTCGACGGTTCGGTAGGTGTTGAAGGCCTGAAGCTGCTGCTGGACTCCGATCAGAGAGTTGGCGAACTTCCTGTTGTTGAGGATGATGATGGTCTGTTCAATCCACTCCAGCAGGTCTGAGGCCAGAGACTCGTACTTCTCGATCATCTTCTCCGTCTCGATGGCGTTATCCAACACCTGGACAAAAACACAGAGACTTCTTCATCACAGAGTCACGTTTGAATTGAACGTCAGTGGCATTAAAATCCATCAGCCGCCCGGAGGACCTTCTTGTTTTATTTTGTTAACATGTTTTCATCTCGTTTGCTGAAAACAATAAATGTACTTTCAGGTAAACTGTTTCCAGATCTGTGTGAAGCCTGACACCTACTGGTGACATGACCTGTCTGCTATTGGCTCGCCTCTGGTGACGTCACCACCTGTCAAACAGCATTGGTGTGTTTGGAGTCAGTAACTCGTTAAATCCTGTTTCTGAAGGATTCCCTCTGATTACTTCAAGGTGAACAGCAGCTTGTAGGAGTTTGAATCCATTTTCTGACCTTTCCGATGCGTTTGCCCTCCACCTTCAGAGCTTTCATCTTGGAGAAGTAGTGATAGTACGTCACCACGTAGGTGATGACGGACTTCTCATCCGGATGGTCCACGCTGATATCTGCAACACAAACAGCAACCTGCAGTTAGGAGTCCTGTCGACTTGTTCTGTGATGAGGAAGTATTAGCACCTCTAGAACAACTAGTGACCTCAGTTTTGTCCCGTGAAGAGGAAATCTACCAGCTCAACCAAACACACATTTTCTTCCCGTTTCATTCTTCCTGATTTTAGGCCCCAAAAGAGCTGAGAGTATCCAGAAGTAAACAAGAACAAGCAAAAACCAGAGAAAAGTAAAGTGCTTTACTGAATGAAGTAAAATACTTCATGAAATACAAAAAAGGTATCATAAATGTTCTTACCTTTGTAAAGAACAATCTAATTATTGACCTGTTTGGAAATGTTTGTGTTTGCGCTGAACTGTTCTGGCCTCGCGTTAACATGAAGCACATTTTTATGTTTCACTACTATTTTCTTCTGTTTTACACACGTGACGACAGTGACTGTGCTCTGCCTGCTGTCAACACGCGGGTGACCTACACTCAGTACTGTGCCTGAACGCATCCCGTGTGACACTGCTGCTCTGCTAACGTGCTGCTTTCACGCTGAAACAGACTGACGATGGCGGAGGTAATAAGAGGTCAAAGCAGTGTCGTCGGCGTAGAGTGAGCTGTCGTTAAACAGGTTCGGTTCCTCACCCTCCGGGTCCAGCAACTTGGTGAGGCCCAGGTGTTGCTCTGCCAGGTTAAAAGCGTTCTGCAGGTTGTAGTGAGCGTTGGACTTCTTCAGCTTGTCAAAGTCAATCAGATCGGGCCTGAAAATAAGAAACAAACATCAGCGCAGCTGGAAAAGGATGAAAGTTTGAGATAATAAAAGTTGTTTTCTTGTTTTTCTATTTATTTTAATGGGTCAAACTGATGATCCAGATTTAGCTGACAGAGTTAACAAAGTCAGATGTTTGAAGCCTCCTAACGGATTTATTATTTATACCATTAAATGATGTCAGAAAACAACATGTGACCATTTGTAATGTTGAGAAAATTAGATATTAAACTGATCATGAGGCGATTAATGAAATCATCACCTCAGGATAAAGTACATTTAATTATCTTAGATAATGGATGAAGATGATGAAGGTGTTACCTGTGTTTGTGGATGAGAGCGTTGAAGGCCATGCCGTCTCTCCAGCTGGTGGAGAAGTTGTGGATGTTCACGTTGGGATACCTGATGGACAAACACCTGGGATTAATCTCCACCAACATTTAGTTTTCACTGACAAGTGTTCCAGCAACAGAAGGTGTGAATCAGCTGAACGACGACAGAAAAGGAAAGACGAGACCATTCAGACTGTCGGCTCTACAGGTGAGTCTGAACACCTGTGAGACTGTACTGTCGAGTCTGCTGCTATGCTCGCATGGGAACTTCTCTCACTGCAACATACACCCTTTTAATCATGGTGGTGTTCTCTGTTCCACCTCCACCTGTAGACTCCGAGTCTACCATGTTAACACCGTCACTCCCTGCCGTGCTGAGGTTGGTGTTTCCTTGTGGGGAGTGACGAGTTCTGAGACATTAATGATGAATTATTCTACATTTCCATATAATCGGACCCACGAGAGGCGACTTTACAGGCAATGTTACACTCTACAGGCAACGGTACCTGCTGGAAACATTACAGGAGTGACGACAAGAGACGCGCCCGAATCAAACACTTTCACACGCGTTGATCACTACTTTCTTTAAGACGTTCTGCTGACAGTTAAAAGGCAGAACGTTAGAACAGTGATGGACTGATAGCAGAACCACGGCCCATAAAAGTCATCACTGTATCAGTAGTAGAAGTATCAGTAGTAATAGTAGTAGTAGTAGCAGTAGTAGTATCAGTAAAAACTCACCCTGCCGTCTTCATCTGACACCAGAGCAGCAGAGCGTCTTTGGCTGATCTCTTCTCTTTGTTGTCTTCAGTCTCCACACTGATGTCCTGAATCTGAAAACACAAACACACCAGAGTCACACCTCCACCTGTCTGACTTTTACAGGTGGGTATACTGTGACTGTGTTTTGCCCCAAATTCTGCCTGTCAGGCTTCCTGAAGAACTCTGATTACTAGTTTGAGGTTTCAGATCAGAGCTTCTCACAAGAGAAGGATGACATCATGTTTTATTAATCACCATCTCCTCAGTGATTGGCTGACAGGTGACCAGTCAAACATTTATTTGATGGTTTATTCTACATGTTTCTTCAGATAATCCAGCGATGGATTCATGAAAATCACCTTTATTAATGTATTTACTGCTGTTATTGATTATTTAATATGCACTTAATGAACTGTCAAACAAACTGTGGAGCATCTTTGTTTCATAATAAAAAGTTGTTCAAACCATCATCTCCAGCATTATTGGATGGCTTTGATTTGTTGGTGATTGGATCATTATTATTTAACTCACCGTTAAAATATGATTTTAAATGTTCCGTATTGACTCTGGAGTCCTCTGGACCTCCACCTTCTCTCAGACTGACACACCTGGATTCCTCTAACTCAGCCAGCTGTTTTTACTTTCAGATGTTCAGTTTAGAAACGGTTTCTGTGATTTGATTGGTGGAGCTTTTTCTGGTCATACTCAATGAAGAAGTTGAGCCTGAGAAGGCGACTGCAGGACAAAGAAACGTGGTGTGTTGAGGGCGGCGTCTCCGGCAACAGCAGCTCTGACTGGATGGTTTTAGGAGAAAGTGGAAGCCGATTGGTCAGATTTTCAAACACACACTGGGAATCCCCAGAGGTCAAAGGTCGATCCAGGACTGTGTGGTGTCACCTGGACTGGGTTTCCATGACGATGGTCTGCTGTCAGTGAAACCTGGACTTTATCCTGAGCTGTTTAACAACTGGCGCTGAGGAGGTTGACCAATCAGAGGCCAGTCTGTTAAAGAGTAATAAAGGGGGCGTAGCCATGTGTTTGTTCAGCAGCACCTTTCCCACCTGCTGAAGTCTGAACGTGTCACAAAATCCAGAATATTCACTACAAGATGGCTACAAGATGGTTTTAAGATGGTTTTAAGATGGCGCCGCAGATGGCTGCCTCGGTGTGTTGGTGCGCGTTGTTTTTTCTTGTTTTGCTTGTTAATTCGGTTTTCTGCCGTGGTACCCGGAGCTCTTTCACCAGAGAAGAGCTCATGATCATCAGGGATACAACTTCTGTGGTTTCATTTCCAACCTTCCTCGCCCCATGCGTGGAATTACTTAACATTCTGGTCAAAGGTGCCCTCACCTTTGTCCACGCAGTGAAACGCCGGAGGAGAGGGAAACGTGCCGGTGCGCTTGTGCGTCTTCGCCGGCGCGGACTTCGAACACCGCTACCGGCAATATTTCTCTCCAATGTGCGTTCACTGTGCAATAAACTGGACGAACTTCAGCTACTGGTGGGGAAAAACAGGGACGTTTCTTCATCTTCCGTTTTGTGTTTCACGGAGATGTGGCTGTGTGAATCGGTACCGGACTCTGCGCTGCAGCTGGCAGGATTCCAACTCTTCAGAGCGGATCACGACACAGAACTCTCAGGCAAAACGAAAGGTGGAGGTATTCGTTTTTACAGTGGCTGGTGTAACAATGTGACAGTGATTCTTCAGTACTGTTCTCTTGATCTGGAATCATTCTTCATAAACTGCAAACCCTTCTACTCCCCCCGTGAGTTCGTTTCATTCATTCT
>LKNJ01006814.1:0-16492 GCA_002120245.1 Maccullochella peelii
TTGGTGAACTTTTGTTGTTCTTTATAATAATAATAAACATGGAAGCTGCCAGGAAGTATAAGGAAGCAAGGAGAACTGGTCTGACTTGTGTCTTTTGTGTTAGGTCAGTGCCACTGCAGCAGTTAATACTGGCAGCCCTGAGAGTACGGCCCTTTATAAAAAGAAAAAAATTATAAAATAAATAGTCTGTTGTAAAAAGTTGACACCAAAAATGTGCACTGGTGTGCATCAACAGTCTGAGTGCAACTGGCAGAGCAAGGAGACAGCCGAGGACAGACACCAACACTGCAGACACTGACCACGATGAAATGTTAATTCACCCCACATTCAGCCAAGGCCAAAGAAGGCAACTGCCCCAGGCTCCCAGAGCCCCAGAATCCAAGGCCCTCTAGCAGGTTAACGGCCTTGCATTGAACAGTTCACGCCTGTTATCTGATCAAACTCAAGACTATGTAGTAGACACTATGGAAGCAAAGAAAGGTCATAAGGATTTTTAATCTTATGAGCAAGTAAATATCTATAATTGTGAAATTTGACCACTAATAAAATCTCAATGAGGAAATTTAAATAGCGCTGATTTTACAGTATATTTTAATTTGGAAACCATCTATCTTGATTGATGTGGTTTCAACTGACCTCTTTTTAAGAAGGTCATTTTAAGTTTGACTTGATCTTAATGTGAAGAATTCAACGCTATTTGAATTTCAATATTAAGTATTCAGTAGTGGTTAAATTTCACAATTAGGTATTCAGTTGCTTTTAAAGATCAAAATATTATATTTATGTGTATTATATTATATGGCCTTTTTTTGCTTCCATAGACACTTTAAATGACTTAGTTGACTCGGTCACGACCACCAGATTTAACCAGGTGAGATGAGATATAAAAAAGTATTAAATTATTCAACAATCTTTTGGCACATTTATGTGTATTTATTAATATAGTTATTTAGGATGATTTCATAGATTGTTGTATTTTTTATGGTCTTAAATTAGATCATGTATTTTAAGAAACAGACTTTTAAGGACCCTTGGACACTGTGTATAACTGAAGTTGACCTGATAATGTAGAAAAGACATCAGGCTACAGTTCCTTACCTTTGCAGACAGGTGGCAGCCCACTCCACTGGGATGGGTGTCCAGGGACACAGTGGAGAACAGGCTCACCCAGGAGCTGGTGGCCGGTCAGGCAGGAGTAGTGGAGAGTCTCTCCAGCCTGGAAATGGAGCTTGTTGGAGCTGGGGATCCCATAGGTGGGGGTTCCTGGGTGACCACAGGGCTCGAAGGTCTCAGCTGGAGGTCAAATGGGAGAAACAGTTCAGATTGACAAGACTGTGCAGGAAACGTGATGCATTACAGATTATGTTGATGTTTTGTCAGATATGATAATGTTCTTTTAATATTTATTTTTCTATCAGTGGGGCCAGTGGAGGATGGTACGACTGTCAGATTGCCATCAAATTAAGTATGGATATCCATGGTCTGCCGAGATGGAGCCATATCTTTCCATCTTTCTAGCAGCTTTATCATCAAGATAAAAATGTCCACTTCTACACAAGAAATGTCTAAATCGAATGGGCAGATTGCTCAGAGGATGAATATGTGTGAAACTCTTCTCACTGTAACTCCAGTGCCATACACAGTGTGGGGTAAATGCACACAGATACACACACAGACACATTTAAGTTACAAGTCATTCTTTTAAAAGCAGGATCAGACGTTGTACTACTTATTTGTGTGTGTGCCTTCTTTAACACCTCCCCACACCAATCTCTGCATATAGTGGGTATGACTGACAATGTTTGTAACTTTCAATTTCAACAATCTGTCAGTCATAGCATCTGCCATCTGAAAGGGGGTTTCAGATGCTGTTAGACAATCTGACAAGCACTTTATTCGGGACACACTGACGCCTTTAAAACCATCGGTCCTGAACTGGAAGTCGGCTCTACTGATTTGCAGGTCAAAATACAGCTAGACGTCTAGGTTAAAACTGACTATACTGTACTCTAGGCTCAAACTGTAGCAGGTCCTAACTACATGTTGAAAAATTGTCATTGAAATGCTGTTGAAACAATGGCTTTTTATAAACCAGATGCCTTAAAAATTAGTTTTTCAACCACATTTAGCACAGTTTTAACCAAGACACTTAGAAGCATTTGACCTGTAAAATCACCAAAACTTACTATGAAGCTTTGTCATTAAATTTGATTGTGCCAGTCAGAAATGGGCCCCCAACTGCAACAGTGATCATCCTGGAAGAAAATGAAATTATGTCATCTGTACTTGAGTCTTCCAAGAACCCAAAGTGAGTAGGGTGAAAGAAAATTGCATAACGAATGAAAATATGTCTGTGATATCTGAGAGACAGTTCCACTTTCACATCATGACACATTGTTCGGTCCTGGACCTGAAGAGAACTTTTGGAAGTACAGTTTTCCTTTATTTTTTTTGACATAGTAATTGTCTTTTGCTCACGATCACCATCTCATGCATAACAATGACCTGGCTTGTCTTCTCTGAAGTAATTTCCGTTAAATTCTCCAGTTAAATTAATTATTAGTCACTGCCATCATACAATATGTCTCCACCTAGAAAGTAGGTGAGGCAGAGTATGAGGTGTTCATGCAAATGAGGTTAATAACTTCAAGGCTGTTTGAAGAGGAAATTATATTTTAATCAGACTGACGCACTTTTAGCTTGCCAGCTTTATTGGAAACAAAGGAGTGGCAGGAGGTCAAGGCACTGAGGTCAGCTGGTGTTTGTGATGATGATTACATTAAAACCACATAAAGACTGAAAACTTTCCCATCACTATTACTAATTAAATCAAGAAACTAATTACAGAAGCCTTACCTGATATACCACAAAAATGTCTAGTAAAATTATATAACATTATATTTTACTCAAAAACTTTGAGCAGTTTTTTTATACATGCATGTAGATGTAGACAAGATGATATGATTTGTGTACTTGATCACACATATTTTGAAGTGAAGTCAATAACAGCTCATATTTTGCGATGATCTACTTGACAGTTGTATGATAAAAACATAGTTCATTCTTGTCTGCTCGACAGATTTAGGCCATCATGGGATCATTAATTCAAAACCAGGCTAATTAACTTCTTTTAATGTTAGTAGCTTGTTAAGGGAGAAAAACGGTGTGATATATTAATACTAGAACCAGAACAAAAGTCTAAAGCCCCTCTGGTGGCCCCTAGAGGGTAATGTCAAGTATACCCAAAATCAAAAGGGTGGAAAGGTGAAGTTTGTCTAGGGGGTGTTACTCAAAAAGCTGTGGAGTATCCAAAAGAGAAAGGGTTCGTCTATGGGCTCAAAGAAAGGTAAATAGGATTTAAAGCTTGTAAAATTGTGTTCAGAAATAATTCCAATGCCTGTGGTTGTATATCACACTGTGAAAAAATTCTGCACTGGACAAAATATTTAGCACTGACCTTTATACGTAACCTGAAATGCTTTTTTGAATAAGATACAGATGATTCGTCCTAAAACAAGAAATGTCATAAAAATGTCATAGATGTATTCAATTTCATTTTCTCATACATGTAGACACTCTGTTACAACACTAATTTTATCTTTTAAAACACATTTTAAGTAAACTGTTTGTGTTCCTTGAAAATCATTGCTTCTTTTTGTGTTTTGCAAGATAGAACCTTATAATTCCAAGCAGAAGGTGAGTTCTTAGGATTAGAAGGTTCCATTAACCTGTTTCAAAAAACCCCATTTACAAATTTGATTTGTAGAGACTTGTTCCACATATCATTTTTGCTATTGGGAATGCAAAAACCTTGAAGCTTAATATCTCAAAACCGCTCAGAATACAGATGGAACCTTATACTTCCAAGGTGGCGAACTGTCCCAAACATATGGGCTATAACCTCACAACCTCATCACCCGTTTATTTCAGTGAGCCAATGCAGACTTAGTCAAGTAACATATTTATTTGAACCCAAACCATGATCTTTTCCTAAACGTAATCAAGTAGTTTTGTTGCCTAAACCTAAGTTTGTCTGTATGAGATGCTGAGGGGTGTGATATGAGTGATCAACCATGTGAATAGATGATAACAGCCTTCTGAATCTACTAGTAGGTGTAGCGGACCCCTTCTGAATTTTGAGCGACAAAATTCCAATCCCGTGGCAATCACACTGTGTGTGACACTAAAGTTACACATTCAGACTCACATTTTGGCCTTACTTTTGGCTGTAAAATAGCTTTTAACCTTTAGTCTATGGAGCCCCCGAAGTCCCAAAAGATAATAGTTTTCTATCTCGTGCACACAACATATTATCTTCCAGTAGTGAGTGAGAAGTGTACAAAGGCAGTGTTTCTCAGTGTCTTTGTGTAGCCTTAATGATGTAAATAGGGAACAATTTCTTTTTCTTTGTAGTCTTAGTTAGTTGCCCAAATGGAGATAATCGAACAAATAGTGCACACTTTCAGACAGTCGCTCCTGAAAGCCACTCATAGTGTTACACTCAGTTAAACACATGAAAAGTGACGGAAGTACTAGAGCTTGAGAAGTACCACCTACTCCTTTCACACCTCCACACACCTGGCCTCAATTACTTCATAATGTGGGCGGGATTGTCAGATTGTCTGTTAGAGAAGTTACAGAAATAGAAAGCAGCCCTCCCCCCAAGATGCTGTTAGATGATCAGACCAGTAATTTGTTTGAAGCATACTGAGGCATTTACACTTGTTGACACATTACAGTCACTTGAGAGTAAGCTGGCTGTCAAAATTAAGTGGAATTTTATTTTCTCAAGACTTAAATGGAGTTTCTGGTGTAACTATATAGGCCTTGAGAAACACTTGAACTCATACGTACGCAGGCATCGAGGCAGTTTCTGGTTCCACTTGGGGCCTGAGGAGCCTCGGTTGAAGCAGGTGAGCAGGCTGTTTCCAGACAGGGTAAAGCCCTTGTTGCAGATGTACTGGATGGTTGAACCCACAGTGAAATGTGGACCTGACAGTACCCGCCTGCTGTGTTCCACCTTTCCAGGGTCAGCGCAAGACACCACTGGATGGACAGACAAAGAAAGAAGGTTGGTTATTGTCAACCAACATTTTCGGTCTCCCTGGTTTTCTGTAGGGGGCGGCACGGTGGTGCAGTGGTTAGCACTGTCGCCTCACAGTAAGAGGGTTCTCGGCTCGACCCCACCGGTTGGCTGGGCTCCCTGCGTGGAGCCTGCATGCTCTCCCCATGTCCGTGTGGGTTCTCTCTGGGTACCCTGGCTTCCTCCCACCATCCAAAAGACATGCAGTTAGGTTAATTGATGATTCTAAATTGCACGTAGTGTGATTGTTTGTTTGTTTGTCAGCCCTGTGATTGACTGACGTGTACCACACCTCTCACCCAATGTCAGCTCTGATAGGCTCCAGCCCCAACCACGGCCCTCTGAGTAGTATAGATAATGGATGGATGGTTTTCTGTATAGTTTAAGAGGGTTTATAGTTGTCATTGCAAAACATGCCAACAATTTTTTCAAATTTTATTTTGGGGCCCCAAACATTTGCCTCTTCTGAAGGTGTGCCTCTGCATGTGACTTGCCTCTGCTTTACTGCCCCTCACTCTTTATCACCACTGAGGTGCCTTTGAGTAAAGCCCTTAACCCCCCAACTGTGCAGAGCGGCTGGCAGATATGTCTGTAGTGATAGTGGGCAGCATCTAGGTGTCAAGTCAGTTTTATTTATATAGTACCAAACCACAAGCGTAGGACAACCCTTGATCATGTGACACACACTGGCCTGAAAGGCTTTTCATTAGAAAAGGAGTGTTTGTAATACATTCTTCTGCTGGTGGGGCCAATCAGTAAGACACTAAGAGCCAAAAACAAGCCGTACTGCTTTAATGGACCACATCAATGCACATAAACCTTTCAGTTAAGTTACTGATAGTGATGTTTAAAAGTGTTCCAGTTCAGTATTACATTACTTTACAGTAGATGTTTCTTGATGTGAAATAGCTTTTGACTGGCTTGTAGTGTCGCTTGCTACTTTCAATAAATGTGTAGTGTTAATGTAGCTGAACTTCTTCCAATGAGGAGGAAATAAAGCAACTGCAGATAACATTTGTAGAGAACATGCAGATTTGGATTTATAACAGAAGCTTTGCCTACTTTGCTTGCACTGGGAGTCAGTACAGAACATTAAAAGCCTCATAATTCAGTTCTATCACAAGTATCAGGGGTCTCTGATTGTAAAGAAAAAAATATCAACCAGTCCAGCTCTGTTTGTCTGAGCCAGGCTACATGAGCCCACAGAGGCGGGATTAAGAAATGAGTTGCATCTGTCCCGGCATCCAGTCAGGCCAGTTCTGGGCCCAGCAGGAGATGGGCCAGCTAGGCCAGAAACACAGGGTAGAAGTCAGCCATGCTGGAGCCGAGATCCCCGTCTGCTGCCAGTGGGGCTGGTCACTGGCAGTGATGTATCACTACTGCTTGTTTTGTGTGTGTGTGTGTGTTCATGTGTGTGTGTTCATGTGTGCTGTTGTGTAATAGCCTAATGAAAACCGGACTTGTATTTGCTGTACGATTGAAAATTGGTTTTAGGGCTATTAGATGTAACTATTATGCAAAAGTGTCTTTCTGCAAAATCATCAGTTATTCTCCTTGCCCTAAATTATTGTAATTATCGTTTTGTATGTGCCATGGTGGAAAGTCTCCGTGACCAAGCAACAAATCAAACATTTAGACTGAGTGCTCATAGAAAACATTTATATTAAGTATTTATAGTGATACTTACATATTGGACACTTACCATAGCATTGTTTTCTGCTGCAGCAGGCAGTGGATTTTAGCAAAAAAGCTCTAAAAACCCATTGCACCCTACCTGCCCAGCACCAAAGAGCAGACACACAGTTAGAACTAGTGAAGACAGTGGAGCATTTAACTGCTAAAAGAGGTAGATAGATAGATAGTAGTAGTAGTAGTAGTAGTAGTAGTAGATAGAACTAAAGGAGAGTGAATAGTGGACTTACATATATCAAGTGGCCAGAGAGATGACTCCAGATGAATGATAATGTTGCTCCATAACTGCTGGATGTGCAAATGGGCAACTGTTTGCTAACAAGTTCACCATATCAAGTTAAAAGGTGATGATATATCAATGTTGTGTTTGCTTCTGCCGTCAAAAAGATCAGTTATTGTAGGTTTAAAAATCCATTCATTATGAATTTTAACATGTTTTGTTACTAATCCAAATAGTCCTTTTTTAGTTCTAATGATAGGAAGGAAATTCTCAGTAAATGGCACGCCTCCTAGTGGATGAGAACGTAATTAATTGGCTTACAGGGTAGCTTACCCTGGGTGCTTTCTGAACAGGCATTTTCAATTTTATCCTCCTTCACTAGGGGGTGCAGGCTCCACAAGATAAATTCTGGGAATTTGTCACTTGAACCTTTTGGATAAACAGTCAAATAGCTAACAAAGTATACTACATTGCAGTGCTGAAAGGATTAGTCGATTGACAGAAAATTAATCAAGCTAAATTGTGTTAATCAATTGATCATTATTTGTCAATTATCAAGCAAAAATGGCAAATATTTGCTGGTTCCATCTTCTTGAATGTGAGGATTTGTTGCTTTTCTCTGTTTTATATCACTATTATCTGAATATCTTTGGGTTTTGGACTGTTGGTTGAATAAAACAAGCCATTTGAAGACATCACCTTGGGCTTTGGAAAATCATAATGACATTTTGACCTATTTTCTAGCATTTTATAGACTATATAATTCATCGATTAATTAGAAAAAGTCTTACAGATTAATTGACAATGACACTTAATTATTACCTGGAATAGTACCTGGATGACTGAGATGACTCTCAATTCACAGTCAGTCACCTGTAAGGTGATGGAACTCATGACTATCTCCATGTTTGATGATTTATAGATCACTTGGAATCCTACGTTAATGGCAAGGGTAACTGACATGTCCCTGAAGACTCAAGAATAAGGTTTGGATAAAATTAAAACTGAATTAAAATTTGTTGGATTTATCTGAAATGATCTACCAATATTATCTCCTACATGTATTTTCTTGTTGGTGCTAAAAGCGAGGTGGACCCTCTCTGGTACTAAGCTTGTATCTACCATCTTTCCTATCTCAAGTGGATAATGCAGTAGTTTTGTACTCACCTCTCTCACAGCTTGGTAGATCGCCGCTCCAGGTGAGATCCCATTGGCACATGAGCAGCTCGGCGCCCACCACCTGATAACCGGGATAACACTGGTAGGTCACCACGGTCCCCTGAACCAGTTCAGGGTGAGATGTACTCTTCCAGCCATTAGAGATCTCTGGAAGCTCGGGGCAGGTGTCATTACGAGCTACTTCTGATCAGAGAGAAACAGTAAGGAAGAGAGGAAGACAGGAAATTAGGAAATGAATGTCAGGTTTGAGTGATATGAGCTTTTTTTTACGTAAAGATATTATCAGTCAGTCTCTGTCTGTCCAACACTTTGCTATATACCAAGAAATCTTGGATGATTCCTGATATTTTTTATTACATTCTGGCCGTTCCTGTACTATTTGTACAAGAAATAGCTAAATTTAAGCATCACATTGCCATGAAATGTTTCTAGGGCGAAAATATTACCTTTACAAAAACAATACCTCTTCTGTCTTAGGCATATTGCCATGCAAATCTGCTCATGCATGTTCCTAAGAAGATGAACTTTTGTGATTTTGAGGATCCCATCTTTCCTTCGGCACCACCCTTGGGTCAAACTTTAAGTTTTAGGTTTCATCATCAGAATCATTGTTCATTCTGTCCATCATTGGGCTGTAGGTATTTAATCTTGTTAGACTGAGCTGCTTAAAGTTGATAGTTGATGCTGATATTCAATCTTTAAATATCTTTAAAATCTTTAACAACAAAAGATATCATTCTTTCATGTTGGAAACATCAATGTTGGAGAAAAAGTTGGAAAGGTTTCTGAAACAGCAATTACAATGTTTGGAAAGAATGAAGGATGAAATGACAGTGACGCATGTCAGACTGTCCAACGGCTCACTTTGACATCACACATCAGCAAACAGAGCCTAGTCTAAACTGGCCAGCATATGCTTAAAATACCATGCTTATCGGGAACAGCTTCTGAACCCCCTCACACACACAGACACCTTTCCGACGTCAGAACTTGTGGGCTACAGCTTCTCTTTCAAGCTCTCGTTTTCATTCTTCACACTACTATTTCTGTCACATTTTGTGTGAACTACTTTGTTTCAAGCATACCCTGGCCTTAAAGGCCCCTACACATAGTCCAATAACAGTGATTTTACAGATTTTATTCTACTCTCATATTTTAAAAATGAAAAGAAAAAAAGAAATAAAGACAAGAAAAAGCTTTTGACCTAGTGCACTCTCTTTAAAATTTATTTTTTTTTAAATGGCACTAACTATAGATATACAGCATATACATCACTGTGGTATGTATGTATTCATGTCTAAGGGTGCTTACATTCATTTCATGCCATGTTTAATTTGGTGGTTTGTAGACGTGGCTTTATTTTGAGAATTTGGACCTCAATTTCTGAAACTGTCCCCAAATCTCTAACTCTGCTGTCAGTAGATGTGTCTCAGGATCACCGTTATGGATTAACTACCAGAGATTTTATCACGTTTCTCCCAAGGTTGTCAACTTTTGTCTGGGTCAGCCCAAAATCACACAGTGTACGGAAGCCTTAATGTGTAAAACTGTCAAATGATATAATAATAATAAGACATGAATGTTCTTTTGGTAGCTTTTCCAATTGGCATCTGCCTGGATAGAGAGGATAAAATGGTCCATAAAGATGTATTTTCTATTAGAGCTTGAAAACAAGGGAAGCCTTCATGGAGCATTATTTTTCCAGCAACTCAGATGAGCTGTCCTGTGGGGTAACTGTAAGCTGCCAGGCATGTTGGCTTTGCTCTGCTAATTCCCAGGCACACGGTAGCAGGTTCAGGTCCTCTGCTTAGGAGTCTAATTTGGACAAACCCACCCAAGTAATTGCCCACGTTGCTGTTTTGTGTTTACATTCCACCAATGAGATTTATGAAGAGACTAATAAAAGCATCCCCTCCCTTTATTCCTCTTTGTCGATCATCTGTATTCTGCAGCCTTTCCTTCCCCTTATGAATTCCCCTCTTATCAGATATAGTGTGCTGGCTATTGGGGTGGTGCTGTGCTGATGGAAAGGTCCCATCTTCCTCTCTTTCATTTTGCCTAACTTCCCTTTTTACTGCATTCCTCTCCAATCTACTGCTTTGCTATCTTTTCTCTTTCCATCCATCCATGCATACCTCTAACATCTCTGTAGCTGGGCACCAATTTAGAATTCACCTTAATATTGCTACATTTCTATTAGCTTCTTTGGGTTGCTGATACAGCAGAACAATATTAGACTGTATTTATATTAGACATTAAAAGAATAGTTCAGCATTCTGGGAAACACACTGCACTGAGAGTTAGATAAGAAGATAGTAGAAGTACAGAGCTGGAGTCAGGACGTGGGTAACCTAGCTTAGCGTAAAGGCTGGAAGCAGTGGGGAAACAGCTAGCCTTGCCCCTTCCAAAGTAAAACAAAAACAACTCCTACCAACACCTCTAAAGCTCACTAAGTAACAAGTTGATTTTACATACTTCCTGCACTGGTGCTGAACATTGGCACTGGATGTAAATCATGATGTGAAGAATTGTTCAATATGAGTGTAATTCCCAGGGACTCTTGCATGGAAGATGACATGGTCCAAGGTCTCAAACCATGAACAATATGACAACAGGCCCTATTTTCGTGGCGGCCCAATGAACAGCGCAATCAGCACTCCGACAGTTTGGTATTGTCCTGACCATGAAGTTGTCTTTCCCCTGTGCACAGGTGGAGGGAGAGGTACACCACTTTGGTGATTTTATCAACAAGAGCAAAATAGAGTAAATACGAGGAAATACACAGAAATAATGGAATGACGTTTAAAGTATAAACTATTTAAACACCCTCCAGACAGTAGATGAGTTTAAATTGACATTAAAAAATAACGTGGAATGTGTATGCTGGTAAACTGGTCTTAATATGGATGATTCTCACAGTATCTGTTGTCCACAGCTGCTTCATACTGTATGTGTTAGGATCTTAGAGGGAAATATGGGGGATGGTTCAGGTTGTCTGTCTGGTTGTGTGTGTGTGTGTGTCTATGGCTGTATTTGGGATCCTGGGGCATGGCTGTCGGCCTCTGCCGGCTGCACACTCCTGAAACCCATCAGACCTCATCAGACAGAGGGATACAAATAACTGGAGGAGAGGAGTGTTCGTCGCCAGATCGTCTTATTCACCTACGTGGTATCTCGCTACAGCTCCCCATGCTCTTTTTGACTATGCTTAGTTTGCTTCCAGTGTTTGGCTTGTGTTCATTCACGTTTGCTTTTCGCCACAGACTCCTCGTGCCAGTGGGAAACCTCGCCTTGTCTCGTCCCTGGGATCCAAGCCTTCACTCACACCATCAATCTACTCTCTCCTGGACCTCATCCCCCTCGCTGTAGCCCTTACCAGCCCGGTACCTCCCGACGGGTCATCAAAACCTCTTCAAGACCTCACCACAGTAAAACCATCAGCTTGTGTGTTTCAATAAATCCTCACTCACTATCTACCTACCTGGTCTGTAGTCTTGTGTCTGGGTCCAGTGAAGAAAAACCTAACAGAATGAAAAGCTTCTCCTTCGGTTCATTAAATCCCTGCAGCCACCTGAAGGCAGCAGGACACATACTGTATGCTGAATAATCTGCAACCACAGTGCAGTGCCATTACACATGGCTGTTCAGTGTGTTTACCATCAGTAAATTATATGTAAATGACACCAGGCTGCTACAAAATAACCACACACATTTCTACACACATCAGACTGGTCGGTTATAACTCACTATTCGGCTGTTTATGCGGGAGATGTCAGATAACCAGGCCTCATAAATCCTGTGCATAAGTGCCTTCTTTCCAACTTTCTTTTTAGCAAAAGTAGTATTTCATGTGTTATTCTTGAAATACAGTACAGTACAAATGCTGCTGTCATGTCAATTACTAAACAATTGACCATTTACAATGTGAGATACAGTAGAATCATTCTTCTTATTTCTTATTTCTATAGTCATTGAAAAAACCCTCTGCCTCTGAATGCAGATTTGTGGTGCTGTGTGTTCAGGTCGTGCCACTCATCTATGGAGTAAGATTTGTGTCAATATAATCAAACAAAACTTCTTCAATATCAAATGAAAATAAGAATTTTAGAGAGAATAAGCACGAAGTCTTTTCAAAAGTAAAACTTATAACTTGCAAACAAAGTTTTTGTGTAATGGTGTAATCTATTGGTCTTTTACTTTTTTATTTAAACTCATTAGCCAATAGGGATGCACCCCTTAAAAAAACACCCATGTGAGAGGTTTGTGTCAGAACTGCAAACACAGAGTCAGGCAGCACAAATGAGAGAGCTGGCAGCCTAACAGCAAAGAGACAGTGAGGGCAAAAGTCTGATCAGTGAGGGAGAACTTTACTGTAGAGGAACAGTAAACAAAAGGACATATTATCAAAAAAGACCAAATAATTTGTCTGCAAGTTATAAGTTTTACTTTTTTTTAAAATTCTCTCTCAAATTCTTATTTTTTTGGATTATATCGACAAAGATCTGATTCCATACTCATCCAAACAACAATATGATTTTAAAGAAGCATCCTTCCATTCCTTGAACTATTGTTGTCATGCTTCACTGTGATTGGCTCAGCTGTTTCAGAGCTATGATACCAGGGATGTGATTGGCTGAGAGTGTATTTATTAATCACCACACTTTCTGATCTACTATATATTTTACTTCACCCAGCACTTTTGCACTTAGCTGCACATACATGAACCAAAATAGTAGGTGTGCTTGGAGATGCCTACACAGTCTGTGTGCCTAAGACCTACTGTTTTGTTGCTGTTTTGTGCTCTTGCACAATTAAAATAGGCCTTACACAGTCAGTGCCTTAAGGCATTAGGGTCACTGAATACTCAATACTTGACATGAAAATAGTCAAATTTAAAGAAGCTGAATATCAGCACAACTGTTGATATCCAGCAACTATTGTATTAACCCAGAGTAAATGGGTATCTGCCTTCAAATATCAACTTTAGCAAAACATAAGATGGCAGAGGTTTAAATCTCTCTGTGGTTGACTTATCTCTGAGCACTGGTTCCATGGCTTACCAAAGAAGTGGATTATGAAGCCGTTGCCGTAGCCATAGACGTTGGTGGCAGGGTCAGACTGGAACTGGATGGTGACGTCTGCGGTGGAGGTGTAGAGCTTAAATCGGGACTTTGATCCTCTATACTGACCCAGAACTTTAGCTGTCAGGTCATCTCCATCATAAAAGGTCAACAGGTCATTCTTCCCAATGTTCAACCTGAAAAAGGAGACACACACAGAATAAAGTCTGGATTCCACCTCAACCAGCTTTAGAACTGTTTTGGTGATATTTAGGTTTTTCCTTTTAGGCTTTTTTTATGTGCATAAAAAGCAGGTGGATGTAAATACACTTCCCTCCCTGCTCACATTGGTCGCACCTTTAAACTCTCTCTTGCAGTGAAAGACATGGTCACAACCTACAGGTCAAACACCACCTCTGTACACACCCTGCAAATGCATACATAGACATCAACAGATGTCTGACATAATGTTAATGGTACACCTCACAGTGTGTTCTTGCATTTTCAAAATGACAGTAATTGCACAAAGAGGACCACGATGACTCCAGGTCAAACCAAGGTTACTTATTACTGAGAGAGATTATTACATCATTCATGGCAGAATGGTTCCTGTTTCCTTGCTCCTGAGGAGAAAATTGTCAGAATAATAATGTAATTATCGACAAGGTGAGATCTTGTGGTTCACATCATCTTATATTTATGGAAAATTATGGAGTTTGTCAACCGGGCTTTTATTCTGCTATTTTTGTCCATTATGACAGTGGTCATGATAACATTTTACTCACCACCACCAGCAAGAACAACACTGACAGTGATTAGCAGACATTTCCCTCTATGAGATGAATGAATCAATGTCATGCTGAATAACCACACTCTCTGTCACAGTTTAACTGTCAAAGGGCCATATTTGTGCTGCGTATTTGTGCTGATTTGACCATAGCCTGTAGAGCTGGAACTCTTACAAACCTCAAAGCTGTTTAAAAATGTCACCAGGGGCTGAGCTATCTCTTTGTAGAGAGAAGATTTAGAGCATGGAAGAAATGGCTTAGCCAGAATAAAGCAGTGACATGCTCTTTGCTGTTGCTAATTAATCACCTGTTGCTCCTGATAAAACTCAGTCAGCCTGAGATTGAGCTATTAATCACTATGGGAATGCTGGAAAATCAAAGGTTCAAGAGGCGTGGATTGAATCGACACATGACAAAGCCTAAGATGAAAGGGGGTTTATTGTTTGTTTGTTTTTTAACCACAAACTGGAAGAAATTGCAGGAATACATTGAGTGCTGTGAACAGGCGAGAACTGGAGTGGGGAGTGTTTGTCTTTCCACAGACTCAGACTCAAGACTTTCCACTCAAACCCTAACTCTAACCCTCTGATCTGAACATAACCTGACCCAAATGTAAACCAGGGCCAGTATTTAATATGTCTCTAAGGGAGGGGAATTGGTCCTAATTTTTGGTCCAAAATTCTGACTGACACATATTTTGCTCCTGCCTCATGAGTAAAAGCAGTTAATCAAATTCTTTAACTCCATAAATCAGTCATGTCCTGCAGGATTTATGGGAGAGCTTCAGAGCTGTCCTCAGGTGGTCCCAGCAGGTGTGAAATGATACATCAGAGAGATATAAGA
Organism: Maccullochella peelii; assembly: GCA_002120245.1. Lineage (NCBI taxonomy): Eukaryota > Metazoa > Chordata > Actinopteri > Centrarchiformes > Percichthyidae > Maccullochella > Maccullochella peelii. The sequence goes on from LKNJ01006814.1 coordinate 14,866, forward strand.
TTACCTTTCCATCAAACTCGATTTTGACAGGTCTAGGTGAAAGGTCAACCAATCAGAGAGTGCCACGTCACAAGGTCCCGCCTCCTAAGTACCGCCCCCAAAGCCCCGCCCCCAACCAATGAGATATCGCCACGTCATCACAAAACCACGCCTCGTCATAACCACGAATCCCGCCCCTTCTCAACCCTTTTATTAACCACTTAGTTTAAAGCAGGCGTAACTTTGTTGGAGAAAAAAAATTTAAGACTCTAAAATGTCTAAGACAAGCCCCGCTGTGGCGCTCATTAGCAAGACACCCGTGACATTCTATCAAGAATCGACTTCGTTAACAGATGCTCCAAAGAAGCGCATGCTTTACTTGAGTCGGACTCAGATGCCTCCGTCTGAGTCTCTGGCTGTCTTTAATTTAGTATGTTTTAATCCAAGTTAACAAGTTGTGCGATCTGCAAGAAGACCCTCTGAAAGTCTATGGTTAACAAGAAGAAGACACTGCTTCGACAGCCAAGAGTATAAGATAAAAACACCTAACAAGACTGCAAATTGTGTCAGGGGTAGAGCAGGTCAATATAAAACCACTTGTGGGAGCCTCTGAAGATGCAAGAGAAAAATGATCATCTTAATCCTTCTAACAAAAGCAGAGTTAAGGGAGACAGTGTGTGAAAACACATTATTCTGAATAAAACATATGCTCGTTCATCTAATGCAACAAAACCACAAAGTTAAGGTAGACACTTTTTCGAGTTGAGACTCAGAGGGACCATGTGTACTGAAACAAGTAACTTAATCATTCAAACAGACTACATCGTCAAGAAGCAGAGCTGTGAAAAAGAATCATCTTAATCCTAACAAAAGCAGAGTTAAGGTAGACAGTGTGTGAACAAAGAGTGAGTGGATTTGGTCTGTATGTCACAACGAAGCGTTAAAAAACTGCTTGTTCTGCTCTGCGTCTAACTGCTTGCTCTGCTCTGTGTCTAACTGCTTGCTCTGCTCTAACTGCTCTGCGTCTAACTGCTTGCTCTGCTCTGTATGTAACTGCTCTGCGTCTAACTGCCTGCTCTGTGTGTAACTGCTCTGCTCTGCGTCTAACTGCCTGCTCTGCTCTGCGTCTAACTGCCTGCTCTGCTCTGCGTCTAACTGCCTGCTCTGCTCTGTGTAACTGCTCTGCTCTGTGTTTAACTGCCTGCTCTGCTCTGCTCTACGTCTAACTGCTTGCTCTGCTCTACGTCTAACTGCTTGCTCTGCTCTGCTGCGTCATAAGCCATGCCCCCAACCAATGAGATATCGCCACGTCATGCAAAACCACGCCTCGTTTAATAAAAAAAATGAAATTCTGCTATTATATAAATTCGCACGTCAACATTTTCAAAAAATGTTTACACACACATCACACGTTCATGTCAGTCTTCTTGTCGTATGCTACCAGGGCATCCTACCACTCATGAAGCTTCTCATACCAGGTAGCTTGGATTTCCTAAAAAAGACAGCATAAAAAAAATGAAACTGGAATCATGTAACTATAAGAATCCACACAATTAATCTAAACTACTTATGAGTTTTATCACGAAGCCAAAACATGTTTGTTTTCTTGACCATTTGACAATTTAATAAATTGGTTTCTTTTCGTGTA
>LKNJ01006815.1:0-15185 GCA_002120245.1 Maccullochella peelii
TTCAATTAACGTTGCCGCCCCCTACACGTGTTTGTGTCACCTGCATGACTAATAAACGACCCTCAGGGTCCTGTTCTTTTTCATCTCTTAAATAGATCTTGCCTATTAAGTCTTTCTTTTGTTTCTCATCTGATCTCTGACAGGAAATATTATAATACAACAGTTTTATTCCACTATGTATAACTGTTCTGACAAAATAATTCATATTCCAGCATTTACATTATCAATTCTGCTGTTTTCTAAGTGTAATAAAGAACCCAAATTGACAATTTAATGATTATCTGGCTGCCATCTCTTATATTTCATAAAGATTGAATGATAAAATTGAGTTAATCTTTTATAGAAGTAGAGCATATTTGAAATGAACTCTAAGCACACTGTTTGTCACAGTTGTATGTGAGGTTTTAGTGAGGAAAACACTGTGTAAAGCTCTGCAGAGGAAACCCAGTCGCCACCTGCTGGCACAAACAGGAAACCACAATATAATCTGCTTTATTTTTGGTTCAAATTCCTGTGTTAAAATACATTTTTAATATGCAATTTAGGTGTGCAGCAAAGAGCGCAACATATAATAAGCATAAATAAAAAGCAGCCTTAAGTAAGGAATATAAAGAGCAAAGAGTAGCAGTTTTTAACACTTTTCTTTTCAGATTTTACACTAATTATTCAAATGAATGTTGGACCACTCACTCACTGAGGCAACATCATAACTTGTAACTGCAAGAAAACTAGTTCATAAAGATAAGAGGCTATGAATAGCGCAGAGATAAAGGAGCCGTGGTCAGGCAAAGTGTGTGTGTGAAGGACTTTACTGCTGCAGTAAATCTACTGCCAAGAGGCAGATCAGCTTCTTTGAGCCCTGCATGGACACACACGGAGACACACACACACACACACACACACACACACACACACACACACACACACACTCCTCTGCTCTTCTACTCTCTCACGTTTCCTCTCTCTCTCTCTCACTCACACACACACACACACACACATACACAGCGTATTAGCTTGTTGGTTGTGCTGTTTAAAGATAAGGGCCTCATCAAGCTTCTGTATCAAACCATTGACTGATAACACAGAACTTGATTGGCCAGTAAGTAAATATTGGCATGAGTCAGTCAAGATTCAAGTGGACAACTGTGTGTGTGTGTGTCATTTCAGAGTGCTGTTGAATTTGACTCACATCCTTAAAATGTTCAGTATTTAAAGTTCTGAAAGGACGTGTTAAGATCTGATGATGAAAACCTTTGAGTAGGACTGGGTGTTGTTGCCAATACAATACCTGATTTTGGGTGAAACCTTTTTCTTACAAAATCCCTTTTTTCATTTAACTTAAGAAGCCACAGTTCTCAAATGTTAAATGTTTAAACACAAGACAAGACTAACGTAGTCTAAAAATGGCCACATTTTAATTCAAATTAGGAAATATCTGATCAAAGACTAAGTTAACGAGACTGTAAATTCGATTAGTGCCATAATACACTCAGGGACGCTTAAGGGTAACAACAAAGGAAAGATTAATTAATTTGTCATTTAATGGGGAAAAATGTATATCCGCACAGTGTATTAAAGCTGAAAAAAAGTCAGTTTCGACCCTACCACATCTTCATCGGACAAACATGACAAAAGTCAAGGTGTGTATTAGCACAAAACTGATAACCTCTAGTGAAGTAAAGTGATCAAACAACACTTACAATATGACCTGCCAGATACATGATCAAAAATCAAAATAATATATAATCACAAAAATAATACATTACGAAATATTTGAATGCAAGTAGGTACCTCTTAGCAGGACAACGCCACACAATCATCTACTTTGGCGCTTCAATAGAATTTTTATTTTATTTTATATAAACATCCTCTTAGATCCGGTACATGCAGTCGAGACGCATGGTTTGGATGGGAAACTGTGTGTGTGTGTGTTTAGCTGCCCACATGTACACACAGCGCTGTGGTCATGGTTGGTTTTAATGAGGTTTCCTACCAGTGACTCTGGGTAAACACAAACTATTGTCAGGCTGCTCAGCATAGTAACTCAAGAGATTGTTGTAGTTAATCTCTCTCTCTCTCACACACACACACTCACCCACACACACACACACACACACACACACACACCTTTAAATGTTCACTTGTATTTTCTGTTCCTGCTGTCACACAGAAAGGCTGTCATGCACCACATTCATGTGAATTTCAGAATTTACGGTCGCAGTTTCAGTAGGGTTTGTCACCACAGCTGTCAGAGCAGTTACACGCGCACGCGCGAAGTATATGCTTCATTGAAGGAAGTGACTGCCACAGGAAGTCGGTGTGCCACAGGGGAGCCTTATTCCCAGGGTCATAAACAGCACAACGCACCAACTTTAAAGCTCTTAACAGTAAACCTCACTAGGATGAATGATGACTATAACACACTATTTTAAAATGACGAAGCTGATTTCAAGGACTGTAGGGTCTTTAGGGATGTTTAGCTGTTTGTCTTTTACCCTCTGAATTCTTTAAAGAACGCTAAGTAGGAAAAGAGACGTGACATTTAGACTGACTTAATGCATCAGTGTAGAAATGTGTTTTCTAGACTGGGCTGAAAATGTCGAGTTAAATCTAGTAGCTGGACTTGCAGTGAAATAGAGAATACAGCCGGTAGCTCTGTGGGCCTGAATGCACGGTGTGCCTCCTCAAACACTGAGTGTGTGTGTGTGTGTGTGTGTGTGTGTGTGTGTGTTTATGAAGGCATAAAGTGCACGAGAGGCCTCCTGTAGTTGAGTTCCTGTAGATGAATGTGTGTGTGAATATGTTTATAGTAATCTCTGTTTCTTTCTTTGTCTGGCATTGACTCTGTTTCTCTCTGTCTCCCCCTGCAGGGCTTGAGGAACAAGCCAAAGAAGACGGGACATGTCAAACCAGACCTTATAGACGTGGACTTGGTTAGAGGTGAGAAAGTGTGTGTGTGTGTGTGTGTGCAAACCTCCATTCAAACAAGCTAATTAGATTAGATGCCAGACAGGCTTTCTGCTGAAGCTAAAAACCATCAGACGCACATCGTCTGCTCAGTGGCGTCGACATAAAACGCACACACGAACCCGAGATGCCAGCGTCGCCGTGCCAACCTCCTGTCACCGTTAACCCTCGCTCTTTCAGCCTCTCTATCTGCATTATCATCTCCTATCTGTCTCGTACTCATCGAATCCGTCAAACTTATCCTCATTGTTATTTCACTGCACAGGAAGACTGATAGATAATCAAGGAAGAAACGGAGGAAGAGGAGTTGGAGATGGAAGAAGATTAAAAGATAAACCCCCTGCTCTAATGTGACTGTACTTTGTGATGAGCTTTGGCTTACTTAGTTATTCCTGTTAAACTAAGTGTGTGTGTGTTTACTCTTTTTTTCCCCCCACAGGTTCGGCGTTTGCCAAGGCCAAACCCGAGAGTCCGTGGACGTCACTGACCAGGAAAGGCATCGTCAGAGTCGTCTTCTTCCCGTTCTTTTATCGATGGTGGATCCAGGTCACCTCCAGAGCCATTTTCCTCTTACTGCTGGCTCTCTATTTGCTGCAAGGTAAGTGTGTGTGTGTGTGTGTGTGTGTGTGTGTGTGTGTGTGTGTGTGTGTGTGTGTGTGTGTGTGTTGTACTGGAAATATCAAATGTCTCCTAAACTGTGCACCAAAATCAGTTTATTAAATATCAGAAATGGGTCATACAGTCACGCTTCATTTAATTTTATCTACAATTTGTAGTTTTAATAGTCTAATGAGGTTTAGTTACAGCATCATCCATCCAGACATTTACTGATTGATCTAGTATGCAAGCTGAATTGATCCTCAGCAGATGTGTCAATCCTCTACCGAAAGCCGAGTTAACAAGATGTTCAACAGCTGTTACTGCGCGTCTGATCTGCTGTTTTTCTTAAAATACACATGCAGTCTACCATATCTTCTGCAAGCACAGAGAAGTCCCAGGTTACGCCCACAGAGCTGCACACACACTTTCGAGACCACTGAACAGTGTTTTCCACCACCTACACCACAATACCCTTTTCATCTCTATCTCCAACCCTCCGCCCTTCCTGCTCACTTCCCCCACGTACCGCACAAAAACACACACACCTTGTCTTTGATTTGACACTACAGCAAAGGCAACTTAAAGTTTCATCAAGTGATTTTTGAAACGCAAACCTGAGATACTGTCACCTTGTTAATTTTGCTTACACATCCAGTAGACACAAAGCAGCATCCCATCAGAGTTGTCTTTTGGTCACGTGATGAATTTAAGTCCAATATTCACTCTGTTTGGTCTCAAACATCTGAAAGAAATATCTGGATCTTTAGCAGCTAGATGTTTGACTTTCTCCGTCATAGAAGGATCGTCGTTATACGCACATCACATGTAGGTGCAAGGCTATTGGAAATGCACACTGACTCCAAACCACACATTTATTTAAATGGGCAACGTTTGGATCCCAGTTGGTCATTGTGACCTCACAAAGTTGCAGAGTTTGGTGTTAATCCTGCAGGTTTAAACAATAACCTTGACACTGTCATTTCATTTCTCTGTTTCTAATGCTGTACTGAATGCTTGCTTCTCTCTGTCCGGCAGTGGCAGCAGCAGTCCTGTATGTGATCATCCCTCAGCCTCATGGAATACCGACCACTGAGGTGTTTGGAGCCATCTGGCTCATGTTGCTGCTGGGCACCGTCCACTGTCAGATCGTCTCCACCAGGACCCCGAAACCTGCCTCCAGCAGCGGGGGGAAGAGACGAAGGTAACGACGGGGGGAAAGGAAAGAGGGAAAAACACTATGTATGAGGAGGAGTGAAGTTTAGAAAAAGAAAGAAACTGTGAAACTCGTCCGGGGAAAGCAGTGCAGAAAATAAAGGGGAAATAATAGGGAAGGAGAGATCAAGCAAAGGACAGAAGAAGAGAAGCAGGAAGGAAAGGAGGGAAGGTGTTGGACATGAGGACATTATGGAAGATGGGAAGGAGAGGAGGAGGCAATAAAGATGAGGCGATAGGGAAGCGAAGAAAAGGAGGACAACATGGGCGCAGGAGGGAGTGAGGAATAGATTAATCAAAACATTAAAATATCAGAAGACACTGCACACAGAAAGTACCTCTGGAAAGAAGGGAGACACAGGAAGAGATAAAGAGGGAAAATGAAGATAACAAGCACGAGACGGAGAAAGAGGGGAGGAAGAAAGTTGTGGAAACAAATTCATCAATACGTCTTTTGTTGCTCTATTGCATTTGTCCTCGCTGTTTGCTTTCTGCCAAGTTCTCAGTCGGCTTCCTTCACTAAAAATCAAACTGAATAGATGCACGTTTATCATGGAGATATTTTCCACAAGTTTCACCACATCACACCATTAGGACTCACATAATTTAGTATCATTTTAATCTTTCTAATTTTGACAGTTATGTTCTTTAAAGGATCTTTTATGGGCAAGAATTTCAACAAACACTTAAAAAAAAGCCTTTGTATTGTATCTGGATTGCATACACCCTGCCTGGCAGAAAATTAGGCGTTTTCATCCCTACAAAGTATTTTATTTGAAGATATGAATCAGCAAATTAGACAAGTAATTTGATTGATAATGAGTCTCTAAATGTGCGTGTTTATCTTAAAGAAAACCTCTCCATGATTAATGTCACTGGTTAAAGGCAAATGAGATTAATTGTGTGTGAAAGTAGAAAGTAGCTTGCTTTACTTGGTGTGTTTTGTAGTTTTTAGACTTGCAGTTTGTGATTTTCTCTTTGTTGGTTTAAAGCTCGTCAGTGTGTGGCTGCTGTTTCTGTTTCAGAATGATGTGAAGACAATTTTCAGACTCTCAGGAAGAAAATTGGACCATGCCACAGTTTTGGAAAGGGGGGTTTTGGGGAGGTTTTTGAGTTTGCAGGGAATCAACCTGGGTTCTCTTTCACTTTAAGGAAAAATCATGAAAAGAGTCCAATTATTTTTACACAATGTAGATTCTCTGTACATTTCTCTGTATCCGTCTCTTTTCCTCATCCCATGTCTTATAGACATTTCACCTCACAGACTAAAAGATACACCAGCGCAGGAAATGCATTTATAATCTGCTGGCCACATTAACCAGCAGCTCCCAAATTTCACTTTTCATTTAAATTTTTTAAAAGGAAAATCTGAGTGATATTTGGTTAACCTGCCTGCATGCCTTTAGATCACAAACCAAATTTAGCTGTTACAGTAGCAGCAATGTGTTTTCCATCAGCCATTTCAATCTCATGATTCAAAACCAGCAATTATTGTAGTTTTATTTTGAAAGTCTTTACAAACATCCTGTTTATCCTGCCTTTTAATTTGAAAACCAAAAGGCAAAGAGTCCTGTCCTTCACCTCTCCTCATGTCCTTTTATTAATAACCAAATCTTTGAGGAGAAATTCTGCAAAATCTAACTTTTACGTTCATATCCTGCAAAAGTCACACACAAAAAAAGGATATATGTTTATGCTTCCTAATCACATCTTAAAATCTGGCACATTTTTTTCTTTGATCTTTTGTCCCTTGTTTACCTGATACGGTTTTAAAAGCCCTTTTATAAAACATGGACATAATTAATTTGTCTTTCAGAATTTGATGTCTTTGATTCAAATACAGGACAATAATCGTAGTAGTCACCTCTGATTATGTTTTCAGATTTCATTTCCTCTTGATATTGGAAAGTTATCGGATTTAAGTTTTTTTTTGAAAATATCTACTTTTGCAGAATAGCAACCGAAAAGCGGATTTTAGTAGAATTTGCCTTTTACCTGTATCAGCCTCTGTGTCCAGCGGGTGCCTGAGTTTTGGTTAACAGTGCTGCATTTTGAAACTCTAGCTTCTGTCAAAGCTGGTAGCACCTGATTTAAAAAGGTACTATTACAGTGAGAAAAAGCAGCTAGGCTCCCGGTGGACACACTGCTGTCGTCTTCCTAGTCTCCAGGTCCGCTCTAAGTCTCTCTCCACCCCTCTATTCTTTCCAAACTGAAGGAAGTTGAGGAAGGCATCTCAGATGGAGGTGCATAGGGAAGGCGACGGGTCTAGCACTACCGATAACACACAGGAGGGGGCGCCACACTCCCACTCAGCCAGCACCACATACAGCCTGGGCACTCTCTTCCAAGATTTCTGGCATGATATCTGTAAAGCTGGGTGTGTATTTTCGTTTCCCATCTTCCTAAAAAGAGTAGATGTACAAAGCCAGGGTCCGGGGTCCAGCTCACAGAATGATCCAAAGTTATAGTTTTTGCCAATTTTAGTTCAAATAAATTATTTTTTATGGTTAAACCAGTAAATTCTCAATCTGGAATTTCATCAAATTATGAAATTTTGTCTTGCAAGATTATTACACCAACCAGTAAATACATACTTTGTCATTAAATATCAACAACTGGATCCCAGCCTCACCTCAGACCTAACCTGGGCTTCTTCAGCTGCAACATCACTTCCTCTCCTATCACATTAATTTTTATCTGCCCAGAAAATGATGGAGGAAACCAGTTTCTCATAGGTTGTCTGAAGAATGTAACATTTGGTGCTGATGTGCAAAGACAGTTCTCATTAGAAAAACATTGTTCTGACCTGCTAGTTAATTTCCTAATTGAGCTACCAAAATGTAGCACCGAACGCAGTCTTTGGTGTTTTCAGTGAGGAACAGAGGGATTTTGCAGCTGATTTTGATGTGCATGACTTGCTGACCAAGCTGTGTTCAAAAGAAGCATGGGGCGTGGTTCTTGGCTGAGAAAAAAAAATCAACCAATAAATCAAGAATATCTGAAAGTTTCTAAAGCTAAATTTTACCCAATTTAAATATCTATAATTAGAATTTGATCGTAATTGTCTCAGACAGCTGCTTCTCCCCAAGCTTCTACTTTGACCAGCTTTCAGCAGACGGCAACAGTGTGGAACGTTTCTGAGCGCCAAATAAAACTCTTGATTTGGTTACTTCATCTATTGATTATCTGCCACACTCACTTCCACCTCTGTCAGTTCATTTTTCCTCAGTGATCCATTCATTAATCTTCTGATTTATTCACTTGTTCACTTTAACTTTATTTAGAATTCCTATTTGTGAGGAAGACTTAGATGACCAACTACACTAGGTTTAGGATACTTGCTCAGTGCTTTTATCTCTAATTCATTCATTTATTAACTTCAGTGCTTTATGCAACACTTTCTTCTCCAATATTGGCGTTCATTTAGTATGAACGTTCCACAGTGTGGTGTTGAATGCATCCTGTGAGTATAATTTCTCACTGCATGTCTGCTGAGACTGAACTTCATTAAACTCGCTGCCCTGCTGTGTTTGTGTCTAAATATGTCTTTTTCTCTCGATCTCTCTCTGCTCTCCCCTTCTTTTCTTCCTTTGCTTCCTCCTTCAGATCTAAGAAGTCCAAGCTGTCCATTGACAAGTCGACAGAGACGGACAACGGCTACGTGTCGCTGGACGGTCGGGTGACCAATCGCAGCAGCGAGGAGGGGCTTCAGCTCCACGACCAGCGATGCGATTCGCTAAACAGGGCTGACGAGGTGTGCTGGAACTCTCCCGTCCAGCCCGCACACACTCACACGCCCCGCAGCACGGGACTCATGCTGGCAAGCGGCAACAAGGTGATCCATCAAACTGCAGACAGAAGTCCTGTTTGACTATTAACTGATTTATCAGAATCGTTGTTGATAGATTAATTGCACTAAACGGACCCACTAAATGTCTGTCTGACTTGTGTGGTTCGTGTCTTTTAGGAGCCAGCATCAGATGAGGCGTCCAGTGAGGAGGACCCTGAAGCATCCTATAGCGCCCTCCGCAGGGGAGTTGAAAGAATGAACAGTGACTGTACGATCAGAAACCGCAAGAATACACACCACTACAAGAAACACTACGCTGTGGAGGTAAACACACACAGAAGGCAACATGTTACCTTTCTAAGCAGTTTAATCAATTTTATGTGAGAAAAATGTCTGTCTGTCAGGACGTCCCCAAGTCCGGCACCAGCTGCAGCTCCAGATGTTCCAGTCTGAGGACTCAGGACTCAGAAAGCACTCGACACGAGTCTGAGACCGAGGACCTGATGTGGGAGGACTTCCTGCACTGTGCTGAGTGCAGATCATCCTGCACCTCAGAGACGGGTCAGAGGAAAAGACTAGCTTAGAACCAAATGTTTACAGCTAAAAAGTCATTTGTGACTAATTTGTTTAAATGCCTTTTGTAGTTCTGATGTACCTGCTAAAGTCATTTTAACATGCTGTCCCTGTTTGTAGACAATCTGTGGGGGTTTTTGTATTGAAACTGAGTGTTTTTGTTTACAGAGGGAGAAGGAGGAGGGACGCCTGTCTGCCCCCCTGCTAAAAAGGAATACAGAGACGACCCTTTCCATCAGGTCTGTGAACCCTCTTGCATGAGACATGTGGCTTTACAGGGAACCTCTCAGGTTAAGTAAAGTTATGATTTGCAGTTTTAATTAGTGGGAGTGCTGATTCAGCATTCACACTATTGTTATCCTGTTCTTTATTTTTCTTATTCTACTTCCGTACGTTTTTCGGTCGCCTACTCCTTCAGCATACTTTCAGCTACAGAAACCATTCAACTATCAAAATGTTCAGCTCCCCCCTCCACTCCCTCAGGGTGTCACAGTCACCATAGCAACCGGTGTGTGTGTGCGCGCGTGTCTGTGTTTTGCCTGTAACCTTAAACACAGAGATGTTTTCAACTTGTGACAGCTCCTATATTTTAAAGAGTATGTAAACATATTATACATCAGTGTGTTCTGTGAAGCCTATTGCCTCTTCCCATGGCAACCTTTGACTGGATCTGAGGACACAAAGCTGATTGAGATGACACATTCACTTACAGTAGGAAATCCCATCGCTCAAATCATGGACCTTGAAACCACACAATCTAGGAGAAACACATGTATGCATATATATATGTGTGTGTCAATGTATTTCTGCTCTTACAGTTCAGCTTCCAATTCTGGAAATTAATTTCACATTTCTGCATTTTCAGCAAAGTTTTGCAATTCATTCTTCTTCTGTATGTTTTTACACGCACAGCTGATGTTGATAAACTGATTAAACCGGTTTAAATCAGTTTGTTCCTCTGTTCTGATTGGTGGATGTATTTAGAGCTATTTTTGGCAGTATTGTGACCTCTGTGCTTTATAACCTTTAATAAATTCAAACCTACCTCTGTGTCTCTCTCTCTCTCTCTCTCTCTCTCTCTCTCTCTCTCTCTCTCTCTCTCTCTCTCACACACACAATGTAATACACTGCACATACAAAAACAGACACACACACACAACTTACTTTTGGCAGTTGTGACCTCTGCTTTTTAACTGTTAATAAATTCAAACCCACTTCAGCCTGTTTCTACTACTTCTAATACTTCTTCAGCCTTTAACGTACTTTTTCACATATTTGCATTTTCAGCAGTGTTTTGCAAATAAATTTCAGCATTCCCACGCGTTTTCATCAGGAAATGCAGTTTTTCTAGTATTTATAGGAATCTAGATAAACTGGGCTTCATTTGATTGAAAAGTAAGTTGGTTTTTTTTAGACTTGTAGGTTACGTATAACTTATTTCAACAGCATTTAAATGTCTCACTTTTCAGAGAAATTTAATCAGGTTTCTTTCCCCAAAGATTTGAATAGTACTACAGAGCAGATGCAGTAAACAGACAGGTCAGTATTAATGTGGATGTTGTGTTGTATATGGTTTTCCCCTCAGGGTCACGTTCCCTGGCTGCACAGCTCCAACCCCGGCCTGGAGAGAGTGAGCGCCATAGTGTGGGAGGGAAACGAGTGTAAGAAGGCCGACATGTCCGTCCTGGAGATCAGCGGCATGATCATGAACAAAGTGAGTTACTAAGGGAATACATACTTTTGTCTGGAAAAAACAAATTCAGGCAGAGAATGGGGTGAAAAAACGAATGATGTAACCACACTGCGTTTTCCTGTTTCTCTGCCTCCCTACACAGGTGAATCTCTTCACTCCTGGTATTGGTTACCAGGTGTTTGGGAACCTGGTTTCAGTGACGCTCGGCCTCACACCTTTTGCGTACAGGTACTGCTGGCATAACATAACTGTGAAAAGATACACCCAAACTTTACAAAGATTCAAGATACCTGCTTTTTAATTAAGAAATACTTATAGATGCAAATTGTCAGTAGTTGGAAAAATGCTCACTAACAGTTTTAAAAGCACAAAAATCTGACTGTTGGCTGTGTTTGACTTCCTGCAGACTGGCTCAGTACCGTGAATTGGATCAGCTGACCACGCTGTCAGCCAATGAGCTATTGTCTGTGGCGCTGGGAGGCGGGTCTGGATCAGATGCCTTGGTCATCACCATGGTGACACTCAGCTTCCTGGTGCGCGTTTGCCTTATATGGCTCTTCTTCTTCCTGCTCAGTGTAGCAGAGAGGACCTACAAACAGGTGAGACACCGAAATTCTGGATTATTGCTTTTAATAATGAAGCTGCAAGAGTTTTTAGCTTCATTGGATACTTAACAGTGTGAACCTCTGCATTATTTATCTCTTAATGTTCATTTCAGAGGCTACTGTTTGCCAAGCTGTTTGGTCACCTGACTTCAGCCCGCAGAGCCAGGAAGTCTGAAGTTCCCCATTTTCGACTGAAGAAAGTTCAGAACATCAAGATGTGGCTGTCGCTACGCTCCTACCTCAAGGTACCTCACTGATGATGTTGACACACACAAAATTAACATACATGTTAAATGCTTTTTCAACATTTATATTTGGGAGTTTGACACATTCACAGCTGTAATGAATCAAATACGGAGTGATATTCTGTGCTGTTGCATATGCAGAGACGGGGTCCTCAGCGTTCAGTGGATGTGATCGTGTCGTCGGCCTTCCTGCTCACGCTGTCTGTCGTTTTCATCTGCTGTGCTCAGGTAATGTCTGAGTGTGTAAAAAGTGGTTGGTTGGTTCCCAGGTTCCCAAACTGTAACATACAAGCTGTTAACGTCTGTTGCAGTAGTCTAGATTGTGGCATTTTTGTCATGCTACCACTGGGGGGCACCAAAATCAGATATTTCAGTTCTACACATAGTGGCTTGACCACTTATACTAAAATAAACATTACAGACTGGATAATGTACTTGCCTCTCTTCCTGCAGTTGCTCCACGTCCATGAGACGTTCCTGGACTGCCACTATAACTGGGAGCTGGTGATCTGGTGCTCCAGTCTGTCTCTGTTCCTGCTCAGGTTCGTCACTCTGGGCTCCGAGACCAGCAAGAAGTACAGCAACACCTCCATACTGCTCACTGAACAGGTACACACACACAGCAAATACATGCATAACCTCACAGCGGACATGTCTTAACGCTGACATTGATCCACTGTGTGTTTCACAGATCAACCTGTATCTGAAGATGGAGAAGAAGCCAAACAAGAAAGAGGAGCTGACACTGGTCAACAATGTCTTAAAACTGGCTACCAAACTTCTCAAGGTACTGTCTCTTTAATTATCAAATACATTTACATATTTCTTTGAGCTAGAGTATCCTGTTTGTTGTAATATCTGCACCGACCGCTCTCTTATGAACTTTTAAATATTCCTTATCTAAACTACTGTTCCCTTCCTCTCTCTTCAGGAGTTAGACACTCCTTTCAGGTTGTATGGTTTGACTATGAACCCTCTGCTCTACAACATTACCCAGGTGGTCATCCTGTCCGCTGTGTCGGGAGTCATATCTGACCTATTAGGGTTTAACCTGAAGGTAAGTGTGTGACAGAGAGGTTTTATTTTGCTGTTCTACGTGTCTTCATTAGATTGAAGGGATAGTTACGAGACAGAAGTAGATGATGTACAAATATCTATAATGTCTTGAATAAACAGTGTGAACTTTCTGCATTGTCCTCTCACTGCCCTGCAAGTATCACCAAGATTCTAGCATCATGTATATCAAACTAATGTTTATTTTATACATTTACATACTACATTTGACAACTGTATTTACTTTGTAGATTACCAGCTCATAAAATTAGCTTCAGCTTGACCACCGGCGACATGATTAGTATTTTATACTTAAGTACAATAGTAGCGGCAGAACTTCTTTTACTTGTAATGGACTATATTTTACATTATTGTATTTTACAATACTTCTTCCCCCCCGTTGGAAAGAGATTTGTACTTAAAACTATAACACTTTCCTTATCACACTTTTTGTCTATGTATGTTCATGAACGAGGCAGAAGATTTGAATTAATCCTGCTTTTGTCTTCCTGTTCGTAGCTGTGGAAGATCAAATCGTGACAGTGAATGGAGAAACAGTGTCGACTTTACTCTGATCGATTTAACGTTCGACTGATTCAAAGACTGAACGTCAGCCTCGACATATCAGAGTGTTCTGACCTTCAACGTTCCCACTTTGTGCAATTCACAAACTTATTTATTTACCCACTCAGTGTTTTTACTTAGGGTTTATTTGAATTGTAGTTTGTTTCATTTTTGAGTCCTATGACACAAAACAATGCTATATTTTACCCGTCTACAAAAAGTGTTAGTATTATTATAAGCTTATGTTATGTTTAGGTTCTCAGCTGCATTTGCGACAGTTCAGTTTTCATTCACGAATTTTAAGGCAAAGTAGTGAGCTGCCGATGTGGCAAAAATCTTTGTCATTTTTGTGTTTTATTTGCTTAAACTGAAAGTTATTTATATGTTGAGTAAGTTTAAAAAAAAAACAAAAAACTTCAAACTCTGTTACAACCTGTTTTGAACATACATACGTTAGTACAGCAGTTTTCTTCCAGCAACAAAGAAATGGGTTTAGTATATTGTGATCAAACTACAGTTACAGGGATACTTTATCTCAAATCTGGCTGGTTTAGTGCAGAAAATGGTCAAATTAAAGCATGTTAAAATCATGTTTGGTGTAGTTCCTGGTATTTGACAAATAAGAATGTAAAGATCGTCTGTTTTTTGAGTTCTCAGCTCCTCAAAATTAATTTACAACTAACCTCTATTCTTTATTCCATACCATCTTACCAGATGTAAATGCTTAAAATAAACTACATTTACATAACAGTGCCGTTCTGCAGGAAACATTTTTAATTTGCTGACTTACCTGAGAAAATTGTTCTGACTGGGGAGAGAGGTGAACTGCCAGACAACATCAGCACTGCAAAGAAACAATCATCCTGTTAATGGAAATAAAAAAAATTAAACTGACATTTACAAAAACCTTTGAAGCCACAGCTTTGTGAAAAGCACACAATTGAAAAACTATGAAAAGATCCCTTTTCATTAATGTTTTCTTTTCACTGCGTTTTAATTTTGACAGTATTTCAGGCAATACGTGTGTAGGTAGTTAATGTCCTCTCCGTTAAAACGTGCAGGAAATTAATGAGATTTGGTTCAAACTACTTCTGTTGGCAGAGCCTCACGATGTTACTTCAAGAGTTTTTTAACTTTTGTTAAGTGCAGATTAGGACATTGGCCTATTCCCTGCATGTGAAGCTATTTCCTAAAACTAGTAAAACATGGCAAGCGTTTCTTTTGTATCCTGTTAGATCCTGAGTCACATGTGGTTTTCTTGTTTCCCTGATTTGTCTCTCAAACTGAGGCTGTCTGAAATCACTCTTTAGTGCACTATCTTTACTGTCTGCCATATTGTTTCCGAGTGTGAAATTTATAATCTACAATTATATATAATAATTAATTCCTAATAATATGCCCTCAAAAATTCCAACAAAGGAACGCAGATTGTTTTATAGATGTGGAAATCAGTGTTTTACTTTATAGTTGTAAACGATGACACAAAATGACGAAGATTCATAAGTGCCCGAAATATCAATTTACTGCTCACTATGAATAATAGAAATCAGTGACTGAGTGAACCAGGGAGTGATTTTGGACACAGACAGTCTATTTTTAGGAAATTCCCCATTAAATTGTTCCGTTCTAAAATAAGTAATGATACAGTACAACAACATGTTTAACTTGCATAAAGAAATTTAGCTTTTTGAAGCTCTTCTGACAAAAAGGTGACATAGAGGAATTTTCTGCATATCATAACAGCACGAAGAGTTTAGGAACCTTTGTGTCAGTCAAGATTAGACTGATCAATTCAACCAGTTTTGAAATTAATTGGATTTTATCTAAAATTTGATATGAAACTCCTAATAGAGATAATTTGACAGATTCCTGTGCATGACATC
>LKNJ01006816.1:0-15184 GCA_002120245.1 Maccullochella peelii
TTGAAGTTAGTTGATCAAGGTTGATAGGAGAAAAGCAGTCTAAATGTACATCAGGTTTTACAGTTGTTACTAAGGTTTCTGTGTTTGAAGATAAGTCAGTACCGTTCAAGTTCAACTTGCTTGGATTTGGCAAATTTGTTGACACTCATAGAGTCAAGAACAGCTGTAGCCTCTGTGACATCCTCAAACTTGTGTTGCTTGACAGCTCGACCAAGGAAGCTCATGAATATGGCAGGAAAGACTGGGCGCCAGCAGTATGGCACTGTATTCAGTAAAGGTAGTATGTAGTAGTATGTTGCCTTGTTGTAAAATGGACCAGTGTTGATCTGGTGTCCAGCCATCTTGATTATATGTTTCCGGGTCTTGTACAGAAATTTGGAGTCTGCATAATTAGCTGCATGATATCAGTTTGTTTACCTCATGATGTGCCCAATGCACATAGCCACTGACAAACCTGCTAAATCAGGGAATTATTTTTGCAGAATTATGCTCCACCCGTCAAATCTACGGCTGTTAGTCAATAGTTTTAATGAAATAAATCAGATATTTATATCTCATAAAATGAAATATATAATATAATCATGTCTTTGAAATGTATTACACAGTATACTGTAAGTAACACATTCCACATTCTATATTCATTATTCATTTCTTCTCACTATTTTGTAACTTCAGTATACACTTCTAGCACACAATTTGACACAAAATAAATATTATATGGCAGTGTGTATTAATTTTGGGTTAATTTAGTTGGTTTGTATTATTTGCATGCATTGTATCTGGCATGTTAGTTTGCCTCATGTTTTGTTTTGCTTTGCATGTATTTTGGATTGATCTGACTGTCCTCACAGCCAATTACAGATTGTCTGCACCTGTGCACTTTCTGAGTAAACCTGGAAGGCAACAGGCCTATGGGACGGCTGAGGAGGCGGACCTTTGACTCCACACGCTATAAAACACAACTGCTTTAATGTAATACATGCATACTGAGTTTTGAAATTAAGTTTATCGCTACACAATACTGACACAAAAAACTGTACCTTTTCAGGCAATAATCCATTTTTAGAATTTTTTTATCCTTAATATGTTTTATATTTCTATATTATAAATGTTATTTTTCCTGTGTATATAATGGATGTTATATTAGTTGTATATACCGTACGTTGTGCCATGCATCCACACAGACAGTTAAATTTGGTAAAACAAGTGAGCAAAACAAATTTAAATGCCTTATAATCCAACATATGCTTGCTTTGTTAAAATAATTTTGGCACCTTTGTCTTATTAAAATGCTCCATTATTATATCTGAAACTTGATTAAAAACCTCTTTTAATATTAACAAGATCAATAGAAAGAAACTGCAACTGAGTTTTAGGATATACAGTATAATAGCTCTTAGGGACTGTACAAAAATGACTGGCGTGGGGAAGGGGGAAGAATCTTATGTTTAACTTTTTAATAAAGCAAGAAGAAGTGGAATATTAAATTGCATAACTTTTGACCAAAAATACAAATAGAATTAAATAAAATAAAACTGGGCAGAAATACTCAATTTTTGAATAAAGATTCCAAATGAATAAAAATAATCAAATAAAATGAAAATACAATATAAATCTACCCTCCCACACTCTCCCCAATCAGTCAGACTACCCTCCTTTCTGCAAAAATAAAAAAAATACAAAATCTTCCCCTAATTCTGACCCCCCCTACCCATCTAATAGTTTTCATACAGTTCCTTATCTAATGCTAGGGCAGTCTGTGCTGCTAATGATAAGCAATCTGAGTATGAAAACAAATGTAAAATATTTAGTGTGATCACATGAATATTGTGACTCAGGATCATAATATTCCACATTTAGTGTTTTACAATACGTATTGTAAATTACTTTGGAGCAAAATGACTGGGCAATGATCCAATTCAATCACGTCAAGAAGTGAGAAGGCATACATATTTCCTTTGTTTGTTTTCTCAATAACTGAAGACAAAACCACAGTAATTGTTTTTGAGCTGAGATATATTTGTAAAACTATGACAGTGTTTGCAAATGTGCTTACCATGAGGTGCAGAATACTTTTCTTTTCAGTGAACAACCAATCACAAAGCCAAAAATCATTCTCAAGACAACAAGTGTAATGTGAAACTCTGCCATTCACTGGGAAGTTTAGGGGGTTTCAGAGGAGATTAATAACAAGAACTGTTAGGTGTCCTGCAGAGGACCCATAAGGCCGTTCCAGTAACAATCTGTTTCCTCGGTGTCAGGTGAAAATATTAAATTGAGGAGATTAATCTCGGCTGTCCGGAGCACTAAGGTTTTGGTCGCCTGCTTTGTGTTCATCCACAATTCCATAAAGAACAAAGACATTTATTAAAGTGCCAAGTGTCACTCATGTTTTGCACTACTTTGACCCACATGCAAGTCTTCTATTGTTGTCCACTGAGCAGCTTCACCAGAGCTCATTCACGTTCCCTGTTCAGTACAATTCAAACCAGCAAACCACTGCTCAAAAGCTGCTTCTCCATCATGCAAAATGTAGCAAAAGATTACAGTCTTCATCCATGGATACTAGCTCAAGGCTTAATGCGTGTATGCATTATACATTATTATACAAGCCTAAAAGCTAGGGACGATTTTATGTAACACTGCACCTGTGTTATTAGCCAAAATCACAGTGGTGTAATATGTCCCATCCCCACTAATGTGAGATCTGTAGATTCACCCCTTTTAACCAAATCATATTCCTATGTTAGGACCAGGACAATACCAGGATTTTAGAAATACTGAACTCCAGAGTGGAAAGCCCCCCACACCACCACTCCCGCCCCAACATCCCCCACTCAGAATTCCAGAAAGAAAATAGTTGAAATTTAAAATTTCATATTTTTTCTGTTCTGTTTTAAAAGTTGTCCCAAAAGTTGCCACATTTAAATGAAGGGCATCTAAAAATACTGGAATCAGCCCAAACAAATACGTACCATGTGTAAGCATGGCTCTATGGATGGCAGTGTCGGCCGGTCCACCACTTTGATCCAGACTGAAATATCTCAATAACTATTGGTTGGATTGACATGAAATGTGGTACAGAGATTCAAGGTGCCCAGCGACTTTTGTGATGCCCTGCCTTTAATTTCCACTTTCTTGTGAAATATCTCAACATCTGCTATGGATTTGCTCCAAACATAGACATTTATGGTTCCCTGATGATGTATCCTGATAAAGTTCTTATCAAGTGGTTCTCAGTGAAATTCAAGTTGTCAAGTTGTTAGGAATATCGTTGCCGAGCCAAGTTTCTGTGAAGAACATGAAACTACAGTCCATAAGTCTGTGTGAGGGTCCAGATCTTTAGTCCGTCCAGCTTGTTCGCCAGAGACAGTACATTAGCGAGGAAGATGCTAGGTAGCGCTGGCAGGTGTGGGTTTAGTCTTAGCTTAGCACGCTTCCCCCGTCTTTGTTTACGGTCTCGACGCCAGCGCCAAACGCTTCCAGCCAGTACACGTGCTGCCATCTTGGTCTTATATATGTAGTTACTTTGCAGATTAAGATTTTACTTAAAATATGATGTAACATTCTTGATTAAACAACACAACAAGATATAAAGCACTTGGCAGTTGGCACCATCCACCAGCTGCAACTTTAAAAGTCTGCTTACATGCATCAATAATGATAACCTAATGGTATAATACAATTATAATAATCACTCCGGAAGGGGCTATTCTGCATAATGTGTACCTTTACTAATTTTTATATACTTACTTACTTACTTTACTTTACATGCTTTTTCACTAGAACTCTTACTGATATAGGATTTTACTAGTAAGGGAGTATTTTTATAATGTAGTATTGCTACTTAAATAAAGGATCTGAGTACTTCTTCCACCACTGGTGTGAGGTGTCATAGTTATTGAATTTTGAAATGCCCTACCAAACTTCCTGTCAGTTTATGACACATTTAAGTGTAAGTATGCAGTATTCTCCTTCATTTTATTGGTTTTCTATGATTCCAAAACAACCTATAACACTTAAGAGCTGGGAATATAAAAAGTACATAAAAAGATTTAAAATATGTTAAATATTTAAAGAAATGTGTTTTTCATTAGTGGTTGACATGAACATTGTCACATATGATTTCTATCACCGGCAGTGTTGCATGCATCTATTGAGGAAATGGACTGGAGAACAGCCCTGCCATATGCTGTACACTGCAGCTGCTCTCCCTCAGCTGTGTAGTTCAGGGACCGCTGTCCATGGTGCTGACCAGGATGGTGGAGCAGACACTTTTGCTGTAATTGTCCTCTCTCTGATGAACACTGTAACATTGCAAAACTGCTATTTTATGCAAGATGGAGAAGGCGGCAGTCTGTGCATATGGGGGATGTTCCAACATAAATATTTCTACTGGCACTCATCACTATCACATCACACAACAGTTCACAATGGTACAGAGTGGCCAACTTGCAATTTTTTTAGTGCAGTAGTTATTTCCTCTCATGTTTTATCCGTACATGCAGTTGCTTACATGTCCAGTGTTACCGTTAGACTGTTAGAAGGGTTTAAACATGTGCATGTGCTGGGGCAGAGATTACTAAAGTGTGCTGCTGAATGGGAAATCAATGAAATTTTGTGTTGATCACATGTTCATGTGATGTCAGACCCCCAAAAGTTTCACACACACGTCCTCAACCTCCATGCTGTGCTGACATGCCAACCTAATTTGTGCAATGAAATTTTAAGACTGTCCTCTCCAGAATAAATGACAGCAGTGGTTGGTTGTTTTGCCTAAAATGAGCTACATTTTCCTGACAAGTGACCTCTTGTGGTAATGCGAATAATGACTGTTCTCAAGCAGCCCAATGTTGTTTCACGGAGGCAAAGAGCAGGTCCCAACTCTTTGATATCGGGGACACAGTGTGACACTAGCGTCTCCTATTAAAATTCAGCACTGGTTTCTTTAAACCATCATCTTTCCCAGACCTTAACCAAAGTAGTCTTTAGCCACAGTAATGACATGGCTCTGGATGGCAGTGTTGTACAGACATTCATGCTCCCAAGATGATGAATTGTTGGACTTTGGTGATTGTCTGACTTTTCATCTAGTGCCTTCATCAGGTAAAAATTTTAATGTGTCCAATACTTTGATTTATGCACAAATACATGGAAAAAATGAATGACATTCCTGTCAGCCTCAGTTGTACTTCTCTTTTGTGCTAATTAGCAAATATTAGCATGCTAACATGCTGGTTAACATGCATGGTAAACATAATACCTGCTAAACATTAGCATTTGATTGTGAGCATGTTAGCATACTGACATTAGCATTTAGCTCAAAGCACCGCTGTGCCTAAGGACAGCCTGACAGAGCCACTGGGCTGTAGACTCTCACGCTGTGTCTGTGTTCTTCTTCTTTTTAATGGTGAATTGCAGCCGGGCAGAGCATTATCGCCAACATTTGACCTTGTTCTGCAGTTTATTGGTGCATTTTCAGCTGGTCAGTGTTAAAGCCTATTCTACCAAATGCTAAACTCTGCTCATCCCATCCTATACTATGTTAAATACACCAAAACCTGTGAAATGTGCAGTTAATTGCTTTACTGCAAAGCACCACAGTGTGTAACAAATGCCGTAAAGATAGTATGTGAGAAATGAAATCCATGACGACGCGATATCTCCATCTTGTGAAAACTAACTTTGATCTCACATCCATCTCCCCGATCATGTCCACGTTTAACTGCAAGCAAGATGGAATACAACTGCACTGTAAATGTGCTGGATAATTGGTGCACCATTTTGTCACTGTATGAATTATTCATTCCTAGTTGTTGCTTCTCCAAGTTGTAGTTACCTCGTCTAAAACGGTCCAAGGAGAGATTTATCACTTTGCCTGCTGTCAGATGAGAATATATTAAAGTGAGGTTTGTGGATCGCCTCTGTGATAAATGCCATATTTATAATGCCCTAGGAGAGATGATGGCAGCTGATAATTTGCCTTCTTGATATCTGCCCATATGCTGACTTTGACTCTGGTTTGCTCACAGATAGATAGATAGATAGATAGATAGATAGATAGATAGATAGATAGATATAAAAAGGAAAAGTCTACCAGCAGAGCATGGGTGATTGTAAATGAATAATAGAGGTGAAATTCCACAGAGACAGGAGGATATATTGTTTAGGATCACAACAGAGTAGGCAAGATGGATTTAGTGAGTCAACAAAAAAATCCAAAGAGAGGGACCAGACATTTATTAAGTAATTTGTACTTTCATTTGTCACTGCTGTCTCACAGACACGGACTTCTTGTTGGCTTAAAGGGCATGCAAGTTGAATTTGTGGTGACATTTGTTGAAGTTTGGTGAGAACTAAGAACTTGTAGTGCTAAATTTAATTCATTAAAGTGGAGAGGACATCTATTTTCAGATGACAGTGTTGTTTTCCTTTCAGCAGAGTCCTGCTGCAGTGTATAGATTTCATAACCTTTAGATAGAACCTAATGTGTCTAATTCTTTCAGATACGTCAATGTGAACGACATTGACCTGTTTGTTTTTGACAGTGCTCTGGCCACATGCCCTTTTGCGTCCACTCATGGCTAATCAGAGTTCCTTCTTTAAGACACATCGTTGCTTTTCTCTTTATACTTTGACATTTAACCCATCACTCTGAGACACTGGGCTCCTTTTCTGCCCTCTTCACAGCAGAAAACATCCACTTTGTCAAGAACAAAGTTCTTTAAGATTCAAAACTGTGAACCCAAGAGCAATTACACAGCCGTGGCTCAGGAGGTAGAGCAGGCTGTCCACTGATCATGGGGTTGGCTCAATCCCCGGCTCCTCCTGTCCACATGTTTAAGTGTCCTTGGGCAAGACACTGAACCCTGGCCAACCCCCTGTGTCGTAGCTTGCTGCCACTGGTGTGTGTGAATGGGTGAATTAGCTACCAAAACCTTTGGATAAAAGCGTTATACAGTATAAATGGAACCATTTACCATTTACATAAATAGCATATAAAATATGTGTGTAAACAAAAATGCATCGTACCTTTGCGCCCCCATTTTGAATCTTCTACCGAGGCTGTAGCATTACACTTAGAATTGCATTTGCATTGCACTAACCTCGGAGTCCCCAAACACACCCAAGAAATACAAATAACTTCACACACATAAAACTTTACTTCTCCTATTTGTCACGAGCCTTTTTTATTTGTTGGCATTCTGAGGAGCGGACACGTTCCCACAGGCCGCTTGTAACGGATTAAATCACTTTATGCTGACGATCATGTCATGCTTGTTTATTTGCAGGGTTTTCCTTTGGGATGATTTACAATGGCAGAATGTTCAAAATGACCGCTCACATAAATCATATTATAGTGTAATGGAAACTCATTATGAAAACCAGTCACATCTCCGGCGGATAAGACTGAGGTTTATGGGTGAGGCTATTACATGGCAGGGGATGCCTTTGCTTTGAGCTACAGTGACACGTAGAGCATTGTAAGGTGTTCAGTGTGTGAGAAAGAGAGTAGAGCTCAGCTCGTTTGCTGACTGCATGTGTATGCGAGTGTGTGTGTGTGTGTGTTTCTATCAGTCTGTGTCTCCCGTGTATCTCATGTGTCCTGATCTGACTGATTCTCATTGTAAAGAGCTACATTTTAAATCCGCAGTCCTTCTGAGGGGCTGAAGGAAAAGCAGTAGCTTTTCTTTTTGCTGATGTGGAACGGGCCTCGTTGGCTCGCCTCCTACAACATTAATTAACACTATAGCTCATGATGGATGACCTCAGCTTTAGCTACCTAGCTCCCATTCATCACAACATGTAGGAGGATGGAACTCCAAATCTTTTATTTCACTCCTTTCTTTTTATTCCACAACACAAGCAAAAAGTCACATTGTGTTTTGTTCTCTCCTTGTAATCACAACGTGAAGATGATCCACTGTCAAAATTTCAACAAAAAAGCTTGTTAACGTTTGTGTCTTATCATGAGACATTTGATCCATTACCAGCTATACATCATTCTTCTTCTCAGTTATAAATGCTGCAGAGCTAATACATCCGCAACTTTTTTTCGTCACTGTTGAAGAATTGTCTTTGAACGTTGACGTGACAAATAATGTAAAACTTCTTCAGTAGTTTTAAAAACTTTGGCACCACTCTTGATAAGTCAACCTTTACAAAGTCTTTATAAATTGTAACTTAAGGCTAGATTAATGCTTAATAAGCCATTGATACCGATGCTTTATAAATTGGTTCTAAGCTATAATTGAGACAAGTTTTGGTTGCCAAGTTGTGAAAAACCTGTCTGGCTTGTGTTAATCCTCCTCCAGTGCACCATTTGATCTGAACTTCTAGAAAAGGGCTGCATTCCATTTATTAAAGTTGAACTGGGATTAAAATTCCTCTTTCCTAAGAAATCAGTGTATCTATTCTCAGTGTGTAGGGGAGAGTCGCCTTAAATGTAACGCATTACAGTTGTAAGATGCATGTTTTCTCTTGCTACGTAAGTGCCATCAGGACCTTATCGTGTGGATATGTGGCCAGTGCAGAACTAAACATCCCTGAGGAATATCAACAGGATTCGTCCAGTCTGCGGGGAATGGCGGCCAGAAAACCGGTTTAGCACAAAATAAGTAAAAATTAAGACCCAGAGGTATTTTTCGAATATTAAGTTGTGTTTGCATGTTGTGGAGCTAAAATCCACACCGTTGTCTGCACATATCTGTTCTTCATCAGTTAGCATAGCATTTCACATGTCATGCATGCTAGTTCTGGTCTGCCAGGAACGCCATAGCGTGGGCACCGCCAGCGGCTCATTTGTAACACGTTAACTGTCTAGATTTATGAGCACAGCTTGATTCATTTTTGCCTTTGTTTGCTTTTCCAGAATGCCACCAAATAGGGAGGAAGAGAGGGTTAGAATTATATTCTAAGTCAGATTAGGGTTGTATAATATTTTTACAATTTCCGTCAATCAAATTCACTAACTACGTAGGTGTATCAGTGTACTGAAGGATACGAATACGCCAACTGGTACATCCCGTAAGTTTAAATGATATCATTATGTTTTATACATTATCTGATCACACCCTTGGTATGAAATCACTGTAAAAACAGTTGCTTGATTCAAATATTGTTGATTAGCCGTGAAAACTATTTGTTTAATGCTGTTTCTTAGTCGTGTTACAGCCGTAGCTCACGCTGTTACATTTTTGTCTCGCATGCATCGGACAGCGTCTACTTTCAGTTTAATTCCTCACAACTTGTTTTATCTATTGAGAAACTTTAAGTGGTTTATGTTAGCAGACACATGCGCCTGAAAATATTACATGGTGAAGAAATCTCTGAGTAAAAGAGTGAAAAGTGAAAAATGTTACAATTATGGTGACTCTCCCCTACTTATTTGGTCAAAATTGTAATTACTAAAGAGCAGAAATTAAAATTTTACTTTACGCCCCAACATTAGTTTTCTCCAGGGAGCATGAATTTTTGGTTCTGACTGACAATGACTGTACTGGTAATTTGATTGGTGAAATATCTGTGTGAGTGGGCACAGCATGTCATTTGTCATTCAGCTGCTACCATGGGAGACACAAATATGTCCAAAAACATTTTTATCCTCTTTTGAAAAATGAAGAAATATGCAAAATAGCTGCAGTATCATTGCAGTGCATGTTTTCTTACACAAAAAGTGAGGTGAGTTCAAATTACAGTTTGATTTTGCCAAGTATTTAAAATTATAATTGCAGACGGCTTACTTTTGCTAGTGGCTTCTTAGAATGTGAGAAACTCAGGACCCTTATTAATTACTGTATTAAAGTGTAAATGCAGAATTTATGGTTTATTCCCTTTATTATATTATTATTTTTCACAACATGGCAACCAAAGAGCTGCTTTATTAGTGGTCTATAGCTGCTCTATAAAGCACTAGTTAATGATTTATTGACCATTTAGTACAGTTTATAATCCCTTTATAAAGGGTGCTTTGGGAAGAAGTGGTACCAAACTGCTTCACACACATTTAATCAACATTATTGTTGTATTCAAATCAACATAATTACATAGTTTAGATTACCTTTTTCTAAGCACATTCACTTGCTAATACTTTTGTATTTAATAACTTGAAGTTTCTTTTTAAGAATTGTGTTTTATTAGATCCCAAAGTATGCAATGAATACATACACCAAGAGAAAGGCCTGCACATCACTCTCCAGCCTACATTGTTCACACAGCAGGGACAGACTGTGCCCAAGTTCCAGACCCATGTGTGGGTAAGCAGACTACTTGAACATTTCATAATAATCCAAATGTGTGTCATTTTTAACCGGTAACTATTTGAACACCATCTGCAGCATTCTCTGAAAATAAGTCCTGAATTCATACACGTCTTGGATTCAGCGGCACCACGCTGAGCAAAACGTCAGTTACTTCAGCCCCACATTGACATTTTGGCACTCAGTTATAGCAAGTCTCTGCAGGAAGTGTATTTTTACACTTAGACTCCATAAAGGAGTAGCCTCACTTTCATTTGGTTTTATTTTAAATGGTATGACTGTTCCATATTATTCATGCCGATGTTACTGCTATAGATCTAATCAAGGATATGAATTTTCCACTGAGCATTCCTCATGGTATGAGGAAACTGTACAGTGAGAGTCTTCATAGAAATCTAGCGCATGACACACCAATCAAACGTTCTCCAACAACAGGGAACACGGAGGGGTGACGGACACTCTGTTGTCCCAGTTATCTCTTGTGTGGAGAGATTTTCCACGTCCACCTCGTCCAGCTCAGTGTTCAGTGACGTGTCAGTGATGTCCTAAGCAAACAACAACAAAGGTACAGGTAAAAAACATAACATTAATTGATGTGTGTCTCTTTTTTGTGTCTTTTTCAGTGTCCTAACACCACAGAGGAATGGAATGAGGTTGCAACTTTATTCCAAAAAAGATGGCAATTTCCTAATTGCATAGGCGCTTTGGATGGCGAACATATCCCCCACCAAACAGCAGATCAATGTTGTTGCAAAGGAAGAATTTTAGATGGTGGTGGTGAAAAGAAAACAGCAAATGTACCCCAACCAGCTCCTATTAATGGACATGGTGAGCCACTGCCATTTTGTATAGTGGCTGATGAGGCATTCCTTCTCCTAAAACCCTGTTGCAGCAAATCTTGGGTAGCAAAACTAAAGGGTTAGAAATCATTGCCAGGAAAGGACCAGATAATGAGACAAGACCATGCACTGCCCTCAGCACGACTGCAATCATCCACAAACCATACTGACTATGCAAAGCAATGCAGGGAGAAGATCACCCACTACTTCAGGTGCCCTCTCCTGGCAGTGGGACAAAGATATAACCAAATAGTCCTTAAAACCTAAATCTAAAACCTGAGATTACACAGTCAGTGAACCACACACACGCTTGATGCCCGCTGACTTACTTACTATGTGACTGGAGTTAAAGTCGCACACAGTATCCGGATCCCAGTCATGAGTCTTATCCCGGTCTGGATCGCATGATGTTTGAATAAGCAACCTGGTTATTCATATATGGTTCTTACACAGTGGTGTGAACAAATGAACTGCAGGGTCACAAAATCAGCTGCAGCCAGCAGGTTCATGATATGACAGCAAGCATCAGCCCCCAACAGTGACCCGGCAAAATCATGACTACATGTTTGTCTCATTTAGAGAGAAAAGCTGCTCTGAAAAACTACTCGACATTTCAATTCAATTTAGTTTTATTTAAATAGTGCCTCCAAATCATAACAGAAGTTATCTCAGAGCACTTTTCATATAAAGCAGGTCTAGACCGTACTCTTTATTTTAATATGATGGATAGTTTAGATAATAAACAACTGCCAAATGCAAATTAAGCTTTCCAAACTGTACATGCAAATTCATTAGTTCCAAAAAGAATTTATATCCATAATTGTTTTACTTGTCTAACCTTAATCATTAATTCACTTAACAAACAGGGGAGAATGGGATGTCCGGTCCATCCTTTGAGCTTTTATTTACTTTATTACATTTCATGATCATTCATAACTGCACCTAAACTGCCCTGTTGTCCTTCTATCTATTCAATCTATGTATTTTATTTCATTGCACTTTAAATGATTTTATTTTTCATTTAATTGCATTTTGAGTGTTTTTATTTGTCTGATGTAACATGCATTTTATTTTCATATACTGACCTGATATTATTAGTACTATTAAAATGAAAAGAGGGTTTTGATCATATTTATGCCTTAAATCCATCTATTGGAGGTGTGCTAATGTAGTGGACTATAGAACTGTATTAGTCTAAGAGTGCTGGGCTGCTGCCATGGTTCAATGACAACTGACCCTCAGGAAAATGAAGTTGGGTCTTTTAATCACAGCGTTGATGACACCTCTAATGATTACCTGTTACTTCTGCCAACTGAGACAGATTGAGTTGGTCCCAGAGATGCTGGAGGTGTGTCATTCTGGTATTTGCAAGTCACAGAGGCCTATTTAGTGCCAAGAAGTCGAGAGGGAACCATATACATTCAGAATCCAGTTTTTGGGATTGTATTCACTTAGCTAAAAGTGGTTAAGAGCCCAGTATTGCCTTTAGAATGCTGAATTATTTAATGCGTTGATGCTAGAAGGAGTTAAAAATGTTCCTTAGGGGACCTGGTTCCTGCTCATTTAAAAGAGCCGTTACATGCAGCATATTCCTGCTTTGAACATCCTGTTGTTTCCAATTCTGAAGATGATCTAAATGTGTATGTGTGTTGGCCATTGGAATAAACTGCAGTGACTGTTGTCATCCAGAGCAGGTGCTTGCTTTGTCATGGTGCACTAAGACTTGTGGATGGATCCACAGTTCATTATGTTCATGTCAAATTCTGACAAGGGGCTGTTAGGGGCCGCACTAAAAAAATGTACTTGGACAAGTGAGGCAAAGGTCAGATTTGTGCTTCATCAAACTGTTGGTTTGTCAAATGTAGGTCTGGTTAACTTTCCCACCTCTGATAAAGAGCAGCACTCTCCCTAAGCTTCTCTATAGGAACCATCCGGGACTGTCTCATCATGGGAGTCAGTCCCAAACGGGGCTGCATAGACTTCATCCTCCTTAACCTTTAGAGCACTTTTGTACATGTGTGCTTGCTAGCTACCTTATGTATTCTGTATTTCTTATTTCTTTGGACCATTAATTATGAGTTCTCAGCATTTAATGCAGTCCTATCGCCAGACAAGAATGTTGATATTGGATGATTCTGCAAAACCTCAGATCATATATCAATGACAAAACTTCTAGCTTTCTACAATATCCAAGGACAGCAACAATATGGTTAAGGTTAGGGAAAGATTGTAGTTATGGCAAGTAAATGATGGTTAGGGTTGAACAGTGGGGACAAATGACAACAATGGTGGGAAGCTTTGAAGAGAAACCAATAGATCACTGCTGCTTTTTCTGCCATGACCAAAACAGTAACAATTTAGTTTAGTTTAGTTTTAAGTTATCTTTACACTGTACTCAAGAAAGATATTCTGGTGTCAGCCAGGGATGGTGCGCCCCATCTCATTTGCAGAAATACAATCCATGCATATGCATTAGTAAAAAGTAAGTATATCATAACTAGACTAGAATACACAGAATCTACTACAATAGTTTCTTTGGTAACATTCAGTTTGTGTGGTGCCCTTTTACAACTTGTACAACCTGTTGTCATTATGGTTTTAAGGTCTTTGTCACAAATGAAAACTGGTATGTAATCATCATCAGTGTTGCTTCTACATGTGCCACCTGCTGGTGGAATAATACAAATGAGGTGTTTGCCTAAACCAAAAAAATCCTGCTCAGTGATGGTTACAGTACAAAATACTGAATACCTACTGATTTATGTTACATATTGACTGGCAGTAATTATTAACCCAAAGCGCACTATAGACTGTAGTTTCAGGTAATTTGGTGTGCTACAGAGATAATTAGAATTCCCCGTAAATGCAGGAGCAAAAGTCATTGTTGATTAGTTCAATGAGAACACTAGTCATGGAGTTAAAGCTATTATAATGCAAACTATTATACAAAGCCTTATTATACAGACCTGCTACAGAACCTACACCGCCAAAATGTTTTATTTGATTCAGTGGGGAGCCCACTTAAAAGCACCCACACATGAATGTATATATGTGTGTGTATGTGTATATGTATATATATATATAATATACAGTATATAACATACAGTCCACAGCATGCAGTTTCTGGATTTTACAAGAAATGTTCTATGCCACCATGTGTAGCAACAGCATGTACACGTGCCCTGTATGTATAAAATTATACTGGTATGTGCTTTGGACTGTGGTGACAGTCAGTAGGATGTTGGCATCTTCGTCCTTTTCCAAGAGTTTGACTTCTCCCCTCTCAGTGGGAATTGCACCAAAAGTGACAGTTAACATGTGACAGAGCATTCTTGAGGTGATAAAAGCAGTTGTTTTTTTGCAAGACGAGAGCTCACATGACATGATGAACATCCAAAAAGATACCTGTTCTAAAATTAAGGCATCCGAAACGTTTGCCCATGAGACAGAACATAAGGCATCAAGAAATGTGTTTTTTTTCTCTGCACAAGCACAAAGGTTATGCATTGTAACCCGTGTTGTATGAGTCTTCTTTTTAGTACTGACATCTGTGCACATATCTGTCATGGTTCTGTTAGTTTATTTTTAAGTCTTGTCTCTTGTTTTTCAGTGTGTTCCTGCCCTTCGTGTCTCTGTCCTTGATTGTCTTCACCTGCTTCCCTTTGTGCACCTGCCCCTGATTCCCTCGTTAGCCTTTCACTATGTATACCTGTCCTTCCCTGTCGGGTCATTGTCTTTGTATTATGTCTCATGTTCGGATGTGTTCTGGCGCTTTGTGTGAATTGTTCCTGTGATTTCTCATGCCTGGACTTACCCTTCTGTTTGCCTGCCTACCTATGTTGCACGTAAGAGTTTAAATAAATCTTGAAAACTCTCTGAGCCTGCTCTACTGTCTGCATTTGGGTCCTTCTCCTGCCGCTTCAAACGCCACAATAATTAGATATTGTCAGGGAGCACACTGGAAGGGACTCAAATGCAGCACTTGACTCAGATAAGTTGTAGAAAAGGATCTTTACTGAAGGTAGCTTAGGTTCGGTACACGGGTAATCAATCCAAAATACAGGCGAAGGTTTCCAAAACGACAGG
>LKNJ01006817.1:0-15179 GCA_002120245.1 Maccullochella peelii
AAAACGTGAAGCGCTGTGAATACTTTCCGGATGCACTGTATCTATTACTCATAGATACTTGGCCTGGAAGAGCCTGAAAGCATACTGTTCTTCTTCCATGGTTCTTACAAGTCTTTAACAGTGACTTAACCAACAACAGACAAGCAAAGGCTGATAGGAGAGTTTTTTATGTTATATGCGCTATGCATAAACAAATACTGTATCTATGTTTTTTTGGTTTGCCAAAAAGTCATTTACAGACAAAAACCCTATTCGCACGCGATTAGTATTACCAGGGGACCTCATGTGATTTAGAAATTACCCCTTCGACGTCTGTGTTTCGTGTGGTACATTTGCACGGGATAAGTGAAGTCTGTATTTCACTCAAATTTAGTGACATTATCCCCCAGATATGATGTCAAGTCTCTGCGTGACATCTGCTTCCTGAACGACTAGAGCTGCTAAGAAGAAAAAACAGGCATTGTACGCGCAAAGAGACACAGTTTAATTGCTGTGTGGGGTGAATCACGTTAATAAAAGCAATTTGATGAAATGGTGCACAACCACTATTGTTTGGGAAAACATTCACAAAAACTTCTTGCTCTGGTGCCCGTCTGTACAGGACTTCGGATGCTATCATTTACAATTGCCAACGCAGCAACGCATAATTCTTGAATAGGCGTGGAGAAAACAAAAAACCTTGCAAAATAAATAAATAAATACAACCCCAAATCACTGAGATGCCAATTTGCACGGGAGTAAAATCACATCTCTGTGTTTGACGAAATACGGTAGGTTATTTGCGGTGGAATTTTTACTTTACATATTACGGACATGGCAGATTCGCACAAGATTGAGATCACAGATGACCTCCACAATTATTACAAAGTACTAGAGGTTCCCAGGTAATACTAGTCCCATGTGAATAGGGCTAAAGAAATGTACAGCATGATCCCACATAGTGACGTTACCCATGTTTGGGGTCAATTAGAGCTCAGAGAGGTCACTCCCTTTTATACCTCTTATGAACAAACTTATAAAATTCCAATAACAGAAATCCAAATAGACTTATCTGAGATTTTTACAGGTAGTGCTGCATAAATGGTACTGTCACCACCAATCACAGATACCGAGCACATGACATTGTATTGTATTTAACCACTTCTGAAACATGGCATCAGGTCAAAACTATGTTTATCGGCAATTCTCATAAAAATTGGAAAAGTCAAGTATTGAAGTATTTTTTTGAGCTGCTAAAGAGGGTCTGGTGTGCTCAGGACCCCAAACACAACATTAGGGTTACATATGTTGTTTTCAAAACTGACATTTTGTCCATCGGTTAGCACTAGAGGAAAGATCATGAATGTCCAAAATAGAAAGTCTTCATCTTCTTAGGGGCATGAATGTGTTGAGTAATTGTCATTGCTCTAGACCAAAAGAGACAGACCGACCGACTGACATCACCATCCGTTGTCTCTGCTAGCACTGAGTTAAAACTGGTCTGTATCTCTCACCATGAACAGAGAAAATGCCTTTTTTTATTATAGCAGCATCTTGTTACAGACCTCAGCAGCACTCTTGGTTTTAAGATGAATTTTAGCAGAGTAGTGCATGTGAACTCATGTCTTGTCACCGGCCCAGACTGTAACTTTCATTCAGTGGTACTGTGTTTATGAAGGAAACTTTTCCCTGTACAGTGGTTTTCACCTGCAATTAGGGCTTTATATCCTCTCAGTTCAAAGGCTGTGCATATTTTCCTCCCTCAACCCAAAGTGGTATTCCCTGCGACTCTTCTAGCAGAGAAATTGCAGGCTGCGTGAATGTATTTGAAGAACAGGTGGTTTGACTGTGTCTTTCTTCCTCTGAGAGGATTCCTCTAAAGACTCCTGGTAGGAAATTACAGAGCAGGAGTCCTCTGTCACTAACGGTTTCCTCTGATAGCTGAGGAGAACTCTGATATCTTTACAGTAGCTGTGTGTACACAAGAGCTTTTTACTTCATTTCTTACATGTACACTGCTGTATTCTGTGCTTTTTTATTGGTCTTATAGTAAAATGCAAAGTCATTGGCTCTCACTGTCTTTTACTATAGCATTTTACAAGCTTTGAAATAATTCACAATGTGTATTATACTGTAAACCTGTCCTGTCACCTCACTCATACAGTCATGTTATTGCTGTCACCACAAAGCCTTCACTGTGAAACCATACGTGTCTTGATGGCAATCTTTGTGTAAGTTAATTTGTTTTGTAAATTAAAATGAGCACTGACGTTAGAAACCCACAATGGTGTGAGTATCTTAACACACACAAACACACTCTCACACACTGGCACTTACTGGAAGGCCACCAGCCTCCATTGTTCTAGTGCTCCATTCCCCCACCACCCAAATGCCAGACAAGTTCAAATGTCACCCTGAGAGACAGAGAGAGACCTGTAAACAGAGGCTCAGGGACTGAGGAGAGCTCATGAGATGGAGGGGTGAAAGAAAAACACAGGTTTAAGAAAAGGTTATAGAAAGACTTTTGGTTACCCAATCCCAAATCACACCAGTTGAACCTTCATTAAAATGACCTTAATAAACAGTTCCACTTTAAGGGAGTTTCAGGATGTTCACGTTCATATTGTGTCAACAGACTTAGAAAATATTGGACACCAAATACAGTATATAAATAATGACAATGCATTGCATCTCTTCAGACTGTGTAATGGCGGTAAAATAATTACTCATGATTAGAGTGAACGTGAAACAGAAGCTACTCAGGAC
Organism: Maccullochella peelii; assembly: GCA_002120245.1. Classification (NCBI taxonomy): domain Eukaryota; kingdom Metazoa; phylum Chordata; class Actinopteri; order Centrarchiformes; family Percichthyidae; genus Maccullochella; species Maccullochella peelii. The sequence continues at coordinate 2,746 of LKNJ01006817.1, forward strand.
CCAGGACGCAGGAGCTCATATATATAATGTACTGGACAATATTACATTTAGTGGAAGAGGTTACGTTGATTTACATTTGTGATTAAAAAAAAAACATTTCAATGTAGCTGGGACTGGTAATGTGATCCATACAGTCATGTGATGCAGAGAAGAAGTACTTCAGTGTGAACAGTCTGCTGGTACTGGCATTCTTAATTGTTAATTTAGTATGCAGTATGCAGTACATACTGATTGAGTATGGAGTACGCAGTATGTTAGTATGTGATTTCAAACACACTCTGGGGGAGCAGGGGGAAACAGCTAAACTTAGCTAGAAATTATTGTAGCACGTAACTCCCTATAAAACCACAACTTGTTGTTTTTACATTTGTGTGTAGGGATTAAACAAACTAGATATAACCCGAGGTGGGTAGAGTCACCAAAATATAAATGGGAAGTAAATGGGACATTTTTCGGGCTATTGAGTTTTGGAATAATGGGCTGTCGGAACAATGGCATGGCAAGAAATATTAAGCTAGCAGGCAATTAGCTTTACATAAAGACTGGAAACAGGGGAGACAGCTAGCCTAGCTCTGTCCAAAGGCATAAGATCTCCATACCAGCACCTCTAAATTTTACTAATAGGCTCTAGCTTCATATTCACACACAGACATGAGAGTGCTATCAATCTTATAATTTAACTTGGCAAGAAAGCAAATAAGCGTATTTCCCAAAATGTCAAACCGTTCTTTTAACTTGTCCAGTTATTTTCTGTCTTATTAAAGTGTCAGGGATGAAGATGCCTCTGACAGCTAAACAATGTCTTTTGACTAGACACAGGACGTGGCGCTCACCCAGCACCCTCATACCTCCTCCTGTTTGAACAGACAGGTTTCCCAGGGCACGTTGTCCCAAAGTAACAGCCAATATTGTGGCATTTGCAAATGTTCTGGTATACATTTTGTTAGCATTACATGTCCAAACTTCCACTGAGTTAACACTGGAAGAGGAACAGTAATTGTCTTTAGTTTCAGCTTGGAAACGGAACACTTTCTTATAGGATTCAGCTTAATATACCACAAAGTATCAGGAGAAATACTTTTTAAATTGATTTGTGTGGAAAAATGGACAATATTAAACATGTTAAAATGTTGCCATTTGATGTGTTGTACCACCATTAGCTTGAAGCTAACTCTTACCAATTGGCAGCCCCATGTTACATTTTCAGAAAACTACAAACTCTCTGGAGCTAACATTTTGAGACATCTTCTTAGTGAGCTGTGGAGCTTGAGGTTCTGCCATTGCTTGCAAGTCCAGTTTATTCCAGATGGAAAGTTAGCTAACAGCTGTTTAGGACATGATTTATCTTTTTCCTGTTGGTCAAGGGTATTTCTAGCCAGTGGTCACATTGCCAGAATTGTATTTGCGCAATTAAGCTTAGTCTGCTGGGACTCAGTTGGAAAGGGACATTTGTCCAATGTTGACCTCAGTGTGACTAAACACAATGAATTGTTACCATCTTTACTGGGCATCTCACCCTGTCCTTCATGTGGACAGGGTGAGATGTCCTTCTTTTCTTTCCTCATCTCCCTCTTCCTCTTCTTCCTCCTCTGTCTCTGCTCTTATGCACACCGAGGGCATTTCCACATTTTCTGCTCTGTTTCACTCATTTTGCCCAAACATTTTGCCGCACATCCTGTATGTCCATCAAGGGTTCCTTACACAGCTCAGCTTGGTCTATTTTAGTGTCTTCTTGGCTTGGAAGGTTCCTACTTTGAACTACTTAAAGTGTTTGCTGGCTACTGATAATACACACGTGAAGCTGCCACCAGCTGATTGGTTGAGGTGATGATATCTTTACATTTGATTCCTAATTTACAAGGATACAGGATTTCATCCAGACTTTGACTCTTGTCACAGGTGTAGTTTTTGGGACTGTCATGGGACAAAAATACTACTGATCACATTTTTAGGTGGCGTGTCCAGCAAGCATTTCATTGAGAATTGAATTCTGGAAGTGGCCAAAACCATTATCAATCCACATAAATGCAGTCTACAACATGGTAAGAAGATCTATAGCCACGCTAGCGGCTCTGTGAGGCTGTAGGAAGACTAAATGTTGACAACGATAACATGCTAATGTTTAACAAGCCTATCCACCATGGTCACCATTTTTTGCCTAGTATGTTAGCATGCTAACATTTGCTAATTAGCACTAAACACAAAGTACAGCTGAGGCTGATGGGAAAGGCGTTAGTTAAATTTTTTTTATTTTGACCTGATGATGCTGCTAAATGAAAAGTTATAACTATTTATCCTGTGGGGAACATGAATGTCTGAATCAAACTTCATTGCAATCCATCTAATATTTGTCAAGATATCTCACTCTGGACCAAAGCAGTGAACTGACCAACCAAAATTGCTATTCCTAGAGTCACACCGCTAGCATGCAAAAAACTTCAGCTCCAGAGATCCAAGAACATTACATATCTCTGGGGAATATTATTCATGCTTCATTCTTAAAGTATTGGAGTAAACAATACGTTTCACCCAGAGTTTCTTCAGGTTCACTTGTCACTAAAGAAGCTGGAAGTAAAATGTGATATTCTTTCAATATTCTCTCAATAAGATAAGAACCAACTCGAAACTCTTTCACATTTGTCTGACTTCATTGCTATCAACCTGAAGAATATTTTCCAGTTGGAGTGCACAACATTTTATTTAGGCAGATGCTATTAGCGCCCAGGTGTCACTAGTCAACAATGCTATTTGCACCCTAAAGTGCCTAAACCTAACCAAACTGTGACCGTTTCACAACATTAGCTACATGTTAGAAAGCCTTAGGTTTAGGAAACAGACAACGAGTGGCCAACGTTCAACACTCGCAGCCAATGCTGAACACCTGCAGCTGTCAATAACTACCCACGGACGACACCCAAATAGCCGAATAGCTGCCATGTGACGATTCTCACCCAAGTGCAAATAGACTCTCCGTTTTCCGATTTTGGAATCTTTTTTGAACTGCAGTCATAAAGATATTTAGGACCTGCTCTCCTACACTGATGCAGATAGCAGTTACTTACTATGGACATTAAGTCACTTTGGAGCAGCTGTGTAGTTACACAGGTTCCCATTGCTGGTGCAGACTTATATATCCACACATACTCAATGTATAAATATTTGCTGTGTAGCAGCTGCTAGCAGCAATATTGACCTCTGGTAGAACATTGCACTTGATAGCTTCCTGGCAATAATGGATCAGCAAGGATTGCTGATGGTCTTTATTAATTGGTTCTGTGCTTATTGAGTAAGAAAAAAGAGGAAATAACGTATTTGTTCTCCATTCACTCTCATGATGAAACGGTCTCAGAATCACACACATAAACAAACAGGAAGAACGTGGAAAAAAAATGATAAAGCAGGGATGAAGAAACACAATATTTGAACTTTGGTCAAGGCCAAGAAGCAGTTTAAGGTTCTACCAAAGTTCCACATCACTTTAAAAAAATAAATAAATCAGTGCATCATGTGCAGAGTAAATCCAACAGGTATCAGTTGATGTTTGTTTGCATACTTATGAGGTTCTAATTCCAAATTGTTTGTATATGCGTGCGTGTATGCATCAGTACTGTGCCATGTTAAGTGTTGAGCACCAGTGTGTTCTGCCAGCAAAGAAGACCTTGAGATAGCAGAGAGTTTACAGGAACCTCAGCAGCTCCGCTATCATGTTTCCCCCTCTGACCCACTGTGGACGTCTGATGATCTGAGTGCTTAAGCCAGGAAAGCTCCCCCTCCCCAAAGCCAGACATTCTGCAATTTGTCTCCCTCCTGCTGGAAAGCCAGCTGTTTCCACCTTACTACTCAGTCCCTCTGCCTCATTTCCCATCATGCAATATACAACGACTCCCTCTGCCTTCCTCACCTTTTCATACATAATGAGGCCCTCACTTTTTCCCTTATTCCCTTCCAGGTGTGTGACCTGGAAGGGTCACCCCCCCCCCACACACACACACACACACACAGTCTCTCTCTCTCTCTCTTCTTGCCTTGTTTTACACACACACAGGCACACACACACCACCAGCATTCCTATATGGTGAGCTCAGCCAAACACACACATTCACACACTCCCAGCCATTTCCCTCAAGTGAGCACAGCATGCTATCTCTCAACAAGAACAGCATATTGTACTTTATATGTGTGTGAGACAGGAAGGGGGTACAGTAGTGGTTTTAGGTTTCTGTCTTGCTAGAGACTTATCTCTTTTAATCTCTTATATCTTTTTGCTGGCATAAAATTGAGTTTCTTCAATATTTAAATGGTCGATTCACACAAATGAAAAAAAATCTTACCTCCCATAGTATCTAGCATGCAGATAGTTTTGGTTTTAATTGTTGAGGTTTTGAGATATCCGTCTCTGAAAAACAAAAACAATGGAGGTAAATGGAAATGTATTTGTGGCGCTTGATATGTCAACATTGGGGTTACACCTTGTTTCCGCTGCCTCCAAGTGGCCAAAAACTTTTTAAACATTTTAAAAAATGTTTCATTAGAGCAACAGTTCTTCTAGATCAGCTCTTAATTTATCTCTTTTGTCCCGCACCTTATTGCTGCAAGCTGCCAGCATATGTAATATCACATATGTAACACTTTCAAGATATCCTCCAATTCTCTGTTTTTCTCTGTAACAGCGTTTTAGTCCTGAGCAAGGATTTAGGTTTTAGAAATTAAGATATGGCTTAGAAATAGTCTAGAGATACCACATTTTTAAGGTTTCATTTGTATACCTTGCCATGCATTTTACCTTGTTTACTTTTATAACAGGGTGTTTTGTTTGAAAATGCCCATAATGACCGAAAGGCAAGAGTTTAGTCTATTGATATGCATATTACAGCTGGTGGCTTATATTAATTTTTCATAGTGCTAGCAGTCAATGAAAGTTCTGCAGAGTGCTAAAATGTCTTGAACTGAACAGTGTTAAAAAGGCTCAGGAACTTGTGGCTACAATGCATTTGTTTGAAAAGACTTCCTAAATTACTAGTTTCTCTCACTTTCAAGTGATTGCAAATAAATGTGAATGGTTTGGGTTGTTTTTCTGTATGATCACGTCCTCTGTCTGTTCATTTTGTGGGTTCTGACATCAGAGACAAGCTGACCAGATGCTTTGGTTCCGCTTCCAAACATGCTGACTTTGTCTAAACACAGAATTTGATGCATCAGATGCACCAGTGATGAAATAATGTTCTCGGTCAAAGACAGCGTAGAAATCAGCCCTGTCTATTTACTTCCAACGTGACAGCCAAGTTTGAAACACCACCAGCTGTTCAGAGATATTTGTTGCCAAAGAGCTGAGGAACTCCAACATGGTTGCCTGCGGGTGTGTTACGTCTCCTGAAAGCCTGTCTCAGGGTCTGTTGGACCAACACAGATACAATGTGACGTGGTTCGATACTGACCTTAAAACGTACACAGCTATCATCACTACACTATTGACCTGAGTAGTGTTGTTCTGTGCCAAAGGGGCCGACTATCAACACACTAAGCTCCATCTATCTGTCTGACAGGGCCACATGGAAAGTGACAGCTTGACCCACAACCTATGTGGGTCAGCAGCACCATGCGGTTAAGAGTTTGAGATAGAGGTATCTGCTCAGGATGGTGATTAGCTGTTTCCATGTAGCTGATTATGTTTGGAGAGAGGAAAAGGAGCCTCCGCTGCAGGTCTGCACTGATCACAGAGAAAGGAAATAGACAGTCACAAACACTGAAATGTGAACTCAAGTTACTGATGAAGTTTGACATTAAAACTTGATCTCAATCATTTCACCAGTCGGGCCGCCAGATCACGGGATAGATTTTGGCAGCTCCATAACTGAGCGTGTCGGTGACAGTTGTGCTTTATTTAAAACAAAGACTTCTCGAGTCTTTGTTGAGTCTTTGGTGGGGGGGGGGGGGGGNNNGGGCAGACACACAGAACAGAACACTGCGGTGCCTCTCACACCTACAACAACCAGCACATTTAGCCACTTCACCGAGGTCCACACACCGGCCAGCTTTGAAGTGCATTGAGTCGTGTCATGCCTTGCTGATTTGTTGGTTTGTTTTGTTTTTGTTTTGTCTGAAGTCGTGTCAAAAAAGCCCACATGTTGGCCAAAAGTCCAAAACCTGAAAAGAGTGAAATGGTCCAACAGTGACTCAATGAGCAACGAACATCTGGATTTCTTTTTTTGATCAAACCAGAGGAACATGATGCCCTGACTCTTTGTTTGTGATCCAAACACAACATATTGGTTTATGAATGGCTCCAAACAGAACTCTCAAACTTACAGGGACAACAAGTAGAATTGTGGCAAAACATGATACTGTAAGTAATCAATCAATGTAACTGATTAATACTACAATGATTAATTCACCAGGTGGTTAAATTACTGGCAAATCAAAACTAATTTTCCAGCTTGTACGGTGTTTTTGAAGTAAAAAACTCCACCAACAGCCCTTCTGCTGGTTGTGAGTGAAGGTCAAATATGACTTCATGCTTCTTTAAAAAGCAATGAAGGGTGCTAGTGTGTTGTTGTTAACTATATGCTTGTATGTGTTTCAGAGTATTGAGCGAGAGGAGCCAATAGAGGTAGACCCCGCCCCAACACACGCTGGACTGGAAAATGGATATGCTGCTACCACAGGTAACCACATCACAACTGTCCTACAGCTTGCTTCATGGTTGTTTGCAGTCATAGCACCCATGAAGAGGGGCTTTTAAAGGGGGACTCCACTGATTTTATACACAAAGTTCAGTTTACTAGTCATTGGGAGCACTACTCAGCCTGGAAAAACAGTTGTATAAAGTCTTCTGTGGCTCTGGAGGAGCTTTGAGAAATCTGAGAAAATAACTGATGATGTCATCAGTGATTATGGTTAGGTAAGGTTAGCTTGGGCTCAGAGACTACAAATCTTTAACAGAGAGCCTGTGTCACAAACTTGGGTGTTGAAAGTCTTGTTTTCAGGCAGGGAAGGTCTAACAAAAAAATGCTATTGTTTTGCTTTATGGGAAATGTAGGATCCAGTGTACAGAGCTTGACTCATACCAGGGACTAAAAGTCAGAATATCTTAGCGTCTGCTACATCCATGTTGACCATTGTTTTTATAATCTGTCTACTGCGAGTTCCCTATCCTTATGAAAGTTCAATACCAAATTACTGAGAAGAGCAACTTTATATATGTGGAGTATTTTAGCATGTTTTTAGGCTGATTTAAATCTCATAAATGCATGAAGTTGGAGAAGTCCTACAGTAAAGTTCATGCTTTTCTGATGCTTTTTTCTTATGATGATCATAGTCATTGAACAAGTTTTTCTCGTTTGCATCCAGTTGGAATTAAGCGGTTCAGACTTACTCTGGGTAGCTCCCAGTACTCAGTGAGACTTTGAACTTGAAGTATAAGCTTTGGGAAAGACATTCAGGAACTTCAGCAACTTAGTTAAAGTGCCATTTATTTATTTTTGGCCACTTGGAGTACAGAACAAGCTTAAAACAAATCAACATATTATGACCATATAAGACAGACATGTTAACAAATATTTGCTTATTTGCACATGCAGCAGATGTGGAGCAACATAAGAATTCATTTTGAATTGTGTTTCTGGTCAACTGATGAATGTAAGTCCAATATTCACTCCCCTTCTAGCTCTGTTTTGGTCTCCACCAATTCCTGCGAGAAATATCTAGCTCTTAACTACTTAATGCTTCATTGTGTTCACCAAGCCAGTCGCTAACATTGTCTGTCTGCCACTTGGTGCTGGGCAGGTACAGTGTACAGATAGCAGTTTTTTCACTGAAAAGAGCTGTATTTGTGGGCCAGAAACCCAAAACAATAATCAAAAAAAAGATAAAAAACTTCATAGAGCTGAGGGAAACTGTAAGTCAGCTGATAATTCTCTGTGGGTGTGTTACTATGAGCAACTCCTTTGACATTAAACATAGTCATTTAATCCGATGTTAATATAACATTATTGATTAGTGCAGCTTTAAGAATTTTCATGATCATTTTAAATCTTTTCATCCAACCAGAACATTCAGAGTTGATACACGGAAAGATTTCCCCACCCAATGACTTCCCACACGAGCACACAGCTCCTGTCGCCATGCGGATGCCACACCTCCCCATTACCGCTACAACCAAGACGGCAGAAATGAAGGGCCTCGACTCTCCCAGCAGCCCTGTTGGCTCTCCGCCTTCTCCGGTCTCTGAAGCCTCACCTACCAGCCTATCAGCTGCTAGCTCCAACGAGACCCAACCAACTGAGGAGTCTCCAATTCAACCAGGTGGCTGATGGTGTCAACTCTATCTTGGCTTGTCAAGACATGTTTTTTCTTTTTTTTTTTTTTTTTATATAATAAATAGATATAAATATTTTTTGTTACAATAATAATTCTGCATTTATTGTATATGGAGAAAGTGAAAGACACAAGATTCCTACTAGAACATACTCTTTATAGCTTCCAGGTAATGAATAAGGATATTTGGTATTGAAACCTAATTTCTCCAAAGTCCAGCTGAAATCACATGGTTTTCAATACGTCATTTTCCAGATTCATTTGCTAGATTTTTCATTCGTAGTTACTTGTTTTTTTCTATAATACGTGATCTCAAATGAAACATTTACATTAAGCCTATGTATTTTACATGTGAAATAGTTAGTTTTATAAAATCTTAAACTCTTAATTTACAATTTCCTTTTTCCTTGTTGCTGTTAGTATCTTCTACATGGACCCCTACATCTATCAGAGCTCTGGGATCTCCCCGCCTTCAGCAAGGTGAGACATGCTGTCAGACGCATGCCATCCTCTTTGAGACTACAACATCATGGATATGATTTACCTCCACTGTTTGTCTTTTGCAGAGAAAGCAAATTCAGCCCCCGCTAAGTCTGTTACCTACTCAGGGCTTCTGCAGCATGACAGGTGTGTGAAAGGTGACATCTTTCAGAATAGGTAAAATATGTTTTGCATTGTCTGACCCTTCTGTGCTCCCGTCCTGCTGCAGAGACAGTGATGTCAGCAGTGACACATCCTTCGGGCAGGTAGGAGAGAGGAGGCGGGAGCTGGTGAGGTCACAGACTCTGCCACGTAACATCGGTGCTCAGTCTCGTCGATCTATCTTTGAAAGACTGGACTCTGAAGCAAGTAACAGGTAAATGCAGTATAACGCTGCTTTCGGGTCATATGGGAATTATGGTATATACAAGTTTCCTAAACTTTGAGACTCTCTCATGTATCCTCCTACCCCGCTTCTCATTATGTACAGTCGCCCCAAACCAGTGGACTCTAAACCCACACTGAAGCGGTCTCAGAGTTTTGGGGTGTCCAGCGCCAGCAGCATCAAACAGATCCTTCTTGAGTGGTGCCGCTCCAAGACCATAGGCTACCAGGTAAAACACCAATTATTAAAAACTTGCAGACACAATTCCAGTCTGGCAATGTCCTGTCATTTATTGCATCACATACATTCATATATTACCTTATGCAGCAGTGTAAATTGGTCCGTCTTAGCTCGACTCAAGCTGGCTGATGCCGTCACCTGCTGCGACTCAGCTTATCAAGTCGCCTGTGGCTGGTTTTAGAACGTAAGGCACGTCACCTGTTTCAACAGCCAATCAGCTCGTAGCGAAGTCATCTGGTCAAGTGAGTTACAAACTGTCAGCTGGTCGAAATGGCAGAGTTTTGGACAGAGGAAAGAGAGGATCACTTCATCAATTTGTTTGAGGAGCAACCGTGTCTGTATGACACAAGCCTTAAAATTTACCCAAATTAGATCATATTTTAAGGCGTTACAAATGAAAAGCCTAAAAAGCCAGCAAACCGGTGCATTGCACACATGTGTTTGTAATTAAGAATTTAAAATTCACTCGTCACTCGTGCTGATTAGCGGGGCTCAGCAGGCGGAGCAGCATGTCCTCCTGCAAAGCCTAGTCCACACAAGTTTAAAGCTGTTAAGTGCTATGCCGGTCTTAGCCCATTTGCTACAAATTGCACAAATTACTGCTGACCTTTTTCCAAAGCAGATCATAGTCGATTACATTTTTCAATATCTTTTCTTACCTTCCAGGCAGTCATTGACATCAGTTAATTTCACTAAGCATGGAAATCAACTGGCCAAGACTTGCTTGAGATAGGTATTCCAGTGTGTCTGGTTATATTTTTGTCATATATTTTTGGCAGCATAGATTGTGAATATAATTCTGTTCCTCAACTTTACGTCTCAGGACTTCTTACCAGCACATGAACACACATCAGCCGACTATCGATATCCATCCAGGTTTTCAACTGCAATATCATGCCATAATAATGTTAAGATGAGTGAGTAAGATAAGATGATTGGATTGCCTATATTCACCGAAACTTGGCAAGGTTTAGGGAAATATTATTTGCTTTCTCTCTGAGAGCCAGATGAGAAGATTGATATCGATCTCACATCTGTGTGTTAAGGAGCTGGAAGGAAAGAGCTAGACTGTTAGAAAAAGTTTTTAAAAATGTGCCTTTCAACACCTCTAAACCTCATTAATTAAACCGAAATTTAAAAATGCGCCAGTTTTCTGGAAACCTCATTGTGACGCCCAGTTGTTGTTTGCCAACAAATAGTTACACCATGTAACCCCCCCCTCCCCAAACCACAAATGTTGTTATATTTGATGATGATATTTCTCAGTCTCTACAGGTAAAGAAAAAAGATACATGTACGTTCAGTGCTTATGCTAAGCTAGGCTAATTGCCTTTCGGCTCCAGGTCCTTACTTTCTGGACAGACATGAGTTTTACACATTACCACACCAGTACCTTTGTATAATATATGTATATAAGTAAGTGTATATTTCGTTTTTATTTTTAATCTGATTTTGGATATTTGAAGGTGTGTTCTGTGTGTGTAACGTGAAGGGGGCTACAACTTTAATTTCATTGTGCAGCTTGTGTTGTAGAATGAATGTACCTTGAACCTTGATCTACAGTATAACTCTTGGAAGAATAAGCGTGTTTCCCATAATGTCAAACTAGTCCTTTAACAGGGCACATTGTTTAGCATTACTGTACGTGTGCCAGAGTTAGCCAAGGTAGAGAAAACATTCAGAAACATTTAAAATGGCCAGTAGTAATTAAATAATCATTTCTAAATGGGCTCGACGTGCAAAATCTCCAGCTTGGTCCTTTAGTATGAGATGAGAGATCCAGGTAATGTGTTTTAAATGAGCCCAACTCCTGTCTGTCTTTCATATAGCCTTCACCTGTCAGCACACGGTGCAGTGCTAATGTGTTAATTATCTACCTCTCAACCATAGAGGTGCATGGACGTGAGTGTCCTTGTGAATATAGGTGTGTGTGTGTGCTTTAGTTAAAGACACATTGCTGTACTCTGGTACCCATTTCTTCACCGCAGCCTGTGCCAGATGCTCCATGTGGCTTTGGTTATAGTCAAGCCAGGCAAAGCCAAGACTCACACACATACACACACACACACACACAAGAGAGAGATGTTCATGCAATGACTTGACATGTTGCATTTCATTCAAAGCAAACTCCAGACTAATAAAGGACAGCCTTGAAATGACATGATTTCAAAAGCATTTGGTCTGCAAAAGCAGGAGTGGAGAGGAAAGTCTGGTTTATCCATCATAATTATGGGCTAGACAGTGAATGGGGAGATGGCTTTATGAAGATACAACAAGCCGCCAGTCAGTTTCACAAGTCACGTTCTTTTACCTCCCTCCACCTTTCAGCTCTTGCTTTCTTCCATGCACACAAAGGCCTGAAATGACACAGTAACTCACTCACCGAAACACACTCGCCACATCATCACCAAATCTCCCTTTTCTCTGTTTCTCTGTAGAACATTGACATCCAGAACTTCTCATCCAGTTGGAGTGATGGGATGGCTTTCTGCGCTCTGGTCCACTTCTTCTTCCCCACTGAGTTTGACTACAACTGTCTGTCGCCCGCCAACCGCAAACACAACTTTGAACTGGCCTTTGGAACTGCAGAGTGAGTGAGAGCGGTATCAGAATATAAAGACAAGGCAGCTTTTTAGGCGGGTGTCCGTGTTTCTGATGTAGTTTAATTAATTACATATTCATCATTGAATTCATCATGCTTATTAAGGGTTAGCATGAAGAGCTAACATTGGAACATGGTGAGTCCTTTTGATCATATGTGATAGGGGTGTGAATCTCTAGGCACCTCACGATTCAATTCGATTCCGAGGGCTACGATGCGATTATAAAACGACTATCGAAGCATCTTGATCAGTGTCCGAAATTAACTTTTTGACTCACCTATTTCCTTCTGTTAACTGTTTTGTATTGCTTATCAGGGACCCCACAATTTATAATTATGTTTAATTCCCTTAACAGGCAAATTTTTCAATTTCAATTCAATTTTATTTATATAGCACCATATCATAACAAAGTT
>LKNJ01006818.1:0-15178 GCA_002120245.1 Maccullochella peelii
ACTGAGGGCTGAGACGGGAGGCGGGACACAAGACCGAACTTCAAAATAAGAGCACCCAGGGACCAAAACCGTGACAATGGGCACATTTCACCTGTACAATATCGCATATTGTCTCATCCCAGCTGATCTGACTTTGTCTTGTTTGTGTATAGCTATACTCACCTAGCTTAATGTCATGTATCTCATCGTCTTATTTGTGTGCATCATTTCATCTCATCTCATTCTGTACTAACCCATAGATAACTGATAATGCTGGTTGTGCCCTTTGGCTGACACTCCTCGTGAGACACTCCACATCATTAATGGTGCGTTTTTAGCCTCGTGTGTTTGGTCTTAAAAAGGCTCATCCACCCACAGTGTGTTCCCTCAGCTGGTCCAAAGTAAAACCTCTCAGTACATTGGAACAGTGCCAGCATGGGTTTTCCTGACCGGGTGCTAACATTACATTTGTTTCACTCTCTCTATATTTCTTGTTTTTTCTAAACCAAGTCTGTTATCTAGTCACATGAAATCATGTTATTGCTTTCAAAAGAGATGTCTTCATTTTGTATTGCGAATGCTTTATTTAAATTAATATATAAAACAATGTTTGTTGTTTTTACCTATAGGAACAAATATAATAAGACACATTTGGTACAAACACTGCAAAAATAGTTTTTAAGCAGGTGCAAGTAACTCAGTGCACTGGTACACACAGTTACTGGGCAAATGCAGGGCTTTATCAACATGTGGTTTAAGAAGACTGGCTGAGAGATTTGATAAAGAAAGAGAGACGAAAGGATATATTCATGTTAATACTCTGCATTTCAACCTGGTGGCCTTTGTTCTGAGTGAACCACGGCAATATTTATGTGTGGGCTATTTCAGTAATGCCTTATAATGAAGTAGATTGCATACATTAAGTATGCAGAAAGTCTCAGTCTCTCTAACTCGCTGCCTTTTTTCAACCTGCAATTAGGTATTGAGATAAATTACAGTTCAGTGTTTTTTCTCTCATTCTGTTTTTATCCGTCTTCAATCCACCTCTTTCTCCCCTAATATCAGTTTCAGCCAAATCAAACTACTACAGCCAATGAAGTGGATTTTATACATGCCACTATTTGTATTCTGTATATTTGTATCACATATTTTGAATAAGATTTACATACCACACCCATATTTTCAGATAATGTTGGATATCTACTATATCAGTCATTCCAAAGTCCAAAAGATTTGCAATTTTTCTCTCTCTCTCTTTTTATTTGTATAAAAATGAGAATGATTGTTCGTCATTCAGTCGCGTGTTCAACTGGGAGATCTGCCTCAGAGGGAATCACACTGTCATGTTGTGTCTGGCTTGGTGATCAAAAGGCTGAGAGCCAGAGAAGCTACACTTTTCCAGGAAGCAAACTGCATAGCAGACAAAACAGTTATTAGTATGGAGGCCATGTGACCTCTTCTAATAAAACCTAAGCTTATTATGTTTTATTTTAACTTTCCCAGATCATAGGTGTGGTTAAGCACGCTGTTGCACGGCAAGAACGTTCATACAACCACAGAAATGTTTGTCTGCTTCACTGAATAACCTTATCCACTTGAAGCTTTATTTTTCCATTGCATCAGTCAAATTAAAACAACCTGAGCAATGATAAAGCTGATAAAGTGTTCACATAACACATCACCTGCACAGCCTCTATATTTTGATTTGAGCAAGCTAATACATTAGCTAAGCCATGGTCATTACAACACAGTAACCCTTGCCTTGTGGGGCGTCCTGGTGGCCTGGAGGTCACTCCACTGGCTGGATTCCAACTATCTCCTTTTGTCACATTATCCCCCTTTTACCCATATTTTAAAAATACATACAACATTTTTTTAAATTATCTTTTTTTAAATGTCGTCTAGTGGTCAATTAAGCCCACAAACCTACAAATTATGTCATTCATTCTTGCGGAAAAATTAAAGAACAAAATAAAGAAAGGACACACTGCTGGTGCTGCGGTAAGAATCAGTCCTTTTACCAAAACTGCAACTCAAACAAGGATTCAATCACGGAACCTGAAGTACCACCAATATCGTGTGTCAGTGTTTAGAAATATTCAAAAATATTCAACTATCTGAACCATTATATTGTCAGCAATCCCCTTAAACTGGCCCTTATGTGCTGTGTTTTTAAAGTTAAATAAAATATTTTATATGTGCTTGTTTCAGCAGTTCTCAAGACCATTTATATAACTGTACCAGTGTATCTATAAATACAAATGAGATTAGAACTTTCAACATGAGCTTGTTATGATGGACTTCATGAAGTACTGGTGGGGTTTCAAAGGTCAAAAGGGAATCACTCTGGTTATTCTGCCTAATCTCTGGCACATTACTGAGATGCTGTTGAATAAGACAGCTTACTCTGACGTTGCCACCGATGCTCCCATCATCCACGCTGTAATGGGACTAGGAGCCCTTAATCTGCTGAGATCAGACAGACTGGAATACTGAGAATCTCCACACTGCTCCACCTAGACCTAAAAATATTATAGGCCCTTTATTTTTACTGCTTAACCTTTATTTTACAATATAAAGCAGTTTATTTCAAATTGTCTATCAGATTTGTTGGTCCCTTGAGAAAAATATACTTCAAACTGCCGCTAAAGGGAGTTAGAGTATAAAAGCTTTTGTCTACCGTTGTCAAATACACGTCCATATCTCATCTGTTGGTGGGAGAAATGTGTCTTAAGTTTGCTAGTCTTTAACCTCTGTCTCTGTGAGCCTTTATGAGCAACACTGAAAAAATATAACAAGCAATAAGGGAAGATTCTTTAGATGCCTATTCACAATTAACCATACGGCATGACTCCTTGTTTGAAACAGGTGCAGCTCACAGATAGATCAGGCTAATAATAGCAGCTCTAAAGGCTATTATTAAACACATGTCATCCAACATATCTAGCAGCAAACCTTATGTCATGACACATCCAGGCCTTTTTGACAAAAAAAAGATCCCTGTCAGAGAAATTAACCCTGATTTAAATGGGCCTAAAACGTTATGACCCCGATTTATTCGGAATAAAAGACACTTGATTGCTTGGTTTGTGGAGGTGCAGAGGGGATTATCAGCCTGCTACTACCACAGCCATGTGGCGAATGTGGTTGTATGTCTGTCCCTGTGATTTAACTGGCCGGTATTATTAAACCCTTTGTAGTCCAAAAAAAGATATTCCCTGATTGCTTAACTGGATTATGGAGCAGCCAGCGACAACAATAATATACCGATTAAGCCCGAATGATGCACAGAGAGAGGCTGCATGTATAAAAAGGTGCCAGGGACTGTTGAAGACCGCACTCTCCACTTACCCTGACATACTCTACCAAGCTCCGAGACAACTGAGAAGAGGTAAGACAGCTTCGTCTTCATGGGTGGATGGAAAGATGGATGAACGTAGTGATGATACTAATGAAATTAAATATATACAATGACGAATATTTTCCCTTAGAGAAAGATGCATGATTTTACTTTTCGACTTTTGAATACGCTGATGAGGGGAAAACTAGTGCCAGAAACTTTACCTACTTTAAGGTGAAAATCAGTGAGTTATCTTACATTGGAGTTAAGTAGGAATGGTAGTAGCCATCCAATTTTTATTACACAGTGCAGTCTTTTACAGGACATTTTCCAGCCCATAATTTTTCTAATTGGGAGTTGCGAAGCATTTCTACAACAGATAAATGTTTATGAGAAAGATGTGTGATGCATACTTTTGCTTCATGATTGTGGCAATGTACCAGGCTGGCCATAAGTATAGCTGCTATAGATTAAAATAACCTAAATGATCGATGGTAGTTTTGCAGGTAAATGTGCTGATCTCCCAGGATTCCTCTTGTTAGACAGTGCAGAATTGCAACCCTGATGCTGAGCTACAAGTGCAGGCAGATATTAGTTTAAGTAATAAAGAATGCTAATAATAAAAAAATCACTTTTCTGTGGTTTTCACTGGGTGAAATAAAGATATGAGAGACAGTCCCTCGGCTCAGTTTAGGGAGAGATGTGACATCAAGTCTACTATTTGATCACAGCCAACAACCAGCATTAATTGTGCAAAAATGAGCAATAATAATAACAGATCACTGTGTTAACTGTAAAATATAACAAGTAAATAGGAAATATTAAATGTTAAATATTATAGTTCTTGATAGTTTCAGCAAAGTAGTTGCAAGAAACCAAGAAAGGAATGAGTGATGATTTAGTTCATGAAGATTTAGATTGGCTGCTAAGCAGTCACAAGTGTGTATAAGTGTATAACAATAACAACAATTAGCCAATCAGAATTGAGGAACGCGCCTGTGCTGTACCTCTCCATGGTCCTGAAATGCACATGCAGCGCTTGTCCACACAGTTGGTTTGGATTGGAGGTTCCTTCTGGACCAAGACACCATACTCCTCAGTCTCTAGGCATTTACCCACCACAGCGATCTCTGTGCACACTGGAACGTTTTCAATCTCAAAAACACAGGGCATGTCTATTAGCTATACTCTGTATTCATTCTCTTCTGACTTTGTCAACCTAATAAAAAGTGAGTAACTTTCAGAAAGTGATCCGCAATACTAGGATAAGGTGCCTAACTTGTACGGTGTTACATGAATTGCTTTAGTACCCAGACACCTAATTTTATAACGCAGTCAACAACCCAAACTTTTGAAACATTTGCTAAACCTTTTTCCAGTTATATTCACAAGAGTACAAGTTTCTGCACAGTGTTTAACTCAGGACCACTCAGGAAAACTGTGTGTAATGGAAAATGAACAATTAAGCATTTACTTAATATGTTTTTCTTAGTAGATATTTTGTAGAGCTCACAAGTGAATAAGACCAAACAGTCTTGCCTGAAAGTAAATTAAGAAATTAGTAAACCCCTCTTACGGCACTCCAGATTTTTAAATATTTAATTAATAACAATTAAACAAATGCTTAGAGCTCGCTTAACCTTTCTGTAATAATCCTTATTACAGAGCTATAGAGGGGTGCTGTTAGGACTTAGTGTCTCATTAAGTCCAGGAATACTGCAGCAAGTTACTGAATGGGTGTTATCCATTTAACAGTCCTTGAATAGTCCACACAGGCAACAGCTTTGGCACTGCTGTTACGTTTGAGGGGAACACATTGTGACATAATCATGTGTGTGTCCTGTATAAATCTGGCCTGGTGTTTGGTGTGAGGTGTCTGTCAGATGGAGGCCAGTTAGCAGATACAGAATAACGGATAACAACTTTGGCTCAGGAGCGCTAATACGGATGATTTAATCATATTACAAAGGATTAACCTTCAGTACCTAACCTCACTCTGGCTCAGCTGACAGTTGATGAGGGATAAATGTCTTAATCCCAACATCTGACTGATACTGTGGCCTCCTAATAACCTAAAGTCACTTATTTTTTCTTTCATTCCAACAGAACACTCCTAAAGATCTTCCAGAGATGGCAAAGTAAGTGTTGTTTACCTTTTTTAAATGTTCTTTGTGCCCTCCAAAAGCAGTTATCTTACTTCAACCCAAGTAGTGCTCAGGAACTCCTTCAAAAACTGCTGGAAAGTCAGGAACTTCTGAAAAATCAAGGGTTAAGAAAACATAAAATAACGTTTCTCCATTGTTGTTGTGACGCACTCACTCTGCAACTTCCCAAATATAATAATCAAAAGTTATCACTATTGGAAAGTTTGGTCCCTTTTGCTAAAGAGAGCTGAAACACAGACATTAAAACCTGTAATCGCTTTTAAAACTGTGCTGCCTTGGATTTGCCAACTTTGACAAGGGTCAGCCAACTCCTAAAAGTGACAAATAGTTTTCAGGTATTTATATAAGGTTTGAAAGGCATTGGTTCAAATGTGATCTCAGACATTAACACAGGTAATGACATTTGGGAACTCTGCCACACCATTTGTAGCCCCCTCACCTAGGCCAGCCTCTCAATCCGGGTGCAATGAGGTAAAGCGGCTCCACACTTAGCTGTTCCTAACTGGATAAAAGGGAAAAAGGGATTACTGGCCCTTCTGCTGTTTGCAAAGGAACCTACTTTACCTTCAGAGTCTAAAACTAATCATTATTTTATCTGGTTAATCCTTCCAGACAGTAGCTCTGTCCGTGGATGTACTATTACAAATCGGGTAGTTCTGCAGCCATATTCAACTTTTCATAGATAAAATGTTCTGCCTTCACTTGTTAGGAGAAGTGATTTATGTTGTAGAGAAGGAATGAAGCAAAGGGTGGAAGAAGGAATGAATGATGTAAAAGGAGATACATTTAGGTAGCAAAGAGTGAAAGGAAATAACAAGTCTCTTGGGTCAGTTTGCTGTCATGTAAAGCAGAACTAACTGGAGACATTAGGTTGATAAATCGGACCCAAATCGCCTTAAAGTTGTGTTTCTCTTCCTTTTCATCCCAGGGTTTTCAAGAAGACCAGCGGAAACGGAGGGGTAAGTCTACATTTGTTGATTTGTCTTGAGTTCCTCTCTTGTTTTGATTCATGTAGTGATAGACAGTGTCAGTGAAAAATTAGTGACACATACTTGGAAACAGACTTTCAACAGGGTCTGAAGCACTCAAATGTTTTCCCTTCCACCTGTCTGACAGCTGACCCTCTACCTGGGGAAGAGAGACTATGTGGACCACATGTCCCAAGTGGACCAAGTCGGTACGTTCCTTCTTCAGTGTCTGTGTGTGTGTGTGTGTGTGGGTGTGCAGCTGCGTAGTGAAGATGGTAAATATAAAACTGTCTGCACTTTTACCTTCACAGATGGTGTTGTAAAGCTGGACCCAGCTGATTTTGGAGACAGAAAAGGTAACATAATAAAAAGCTCCATATTAAATTCAGTTCCATTTTCAAAGCCCTAATAAAAAAACAACCTTACCGAGTCGAGTCATTTGGAGACATAAGAGATCATAATGAAATAATGAATCTACTATTATGTGTTGACAGTGTTTGTGCAGCTGGCATGTGCCTTCCGTTATGGTAGTGAAGACCTGGATGTGATGGGCCTGTGCTTCAGGAAGGACATCTGGATCCATCAGGTCCAGATCTACCCCGAGAGCCACAAGCCCACCCTGAGCGCCATGCACGAGACCCTGCTGAAGAAGGCTGGAGACAACTCACACCCTTTCAGTTTTGAAGTATGACAATGTGTCCAGATACAAGTTTAAAGAGTTTAAGACTGTTCAACCACATGTTCTCCTTTTGTGTTCAGGTTGAAATGAAGAGTTGATTCCTATTTAGTGGATTGAATGAATCTCTAAAAATATGCTTTATTTTGTGAGTAAACAGATAAAACTCTGTTTAGTTATAAATGTTCTTCTTTCTCTCTCTAGATTCCCAACAACCTGCCATGCTCAGTCTCTCTGCAGCCTGGACCAGATGACAAGGGGAAGGTAAACCTCATGCTGATCTGCCAACGCCATTCACCTCTCCATATCCCATAGCCTTAGTGTGCAAGCAAGTATGTTAGTTGCTGCCGCTGTTCATTGTTACAGCTGCTAACATTTTCTTTTTGCCCTGCAGGCCTGTGGTGTCGACTTTGAGGTCAAAACTTACCTTGCCAACGAAAAGTGCAACCCTGATGAGAAGATTGAAAAGAAGTGAGTGTGCTTTCGTGTTTGATCTTTCCACTGTTTGCCTTATTAGTCTGCCTAGCTAACGTTTTCTCTACTCCATCTACAGGGACACTGCTCGCCTTATCATCCGTAAAATCCAGTACGCCCCCTCCCAGGTGGGCGCCGGGCCCAAGGCTGAACTCTGCAAAAGCTTCATGATGTCCGACAAGCCCGTTCATGTAGAAGCTTCACTTGAGAAAGATGTACAGTAGCAAAACTTTATGATATTTTTTATTACATTTCTCTGCTATCCAAAATGTTTGTTAATATGTCCAGAATGAGTCTGAATGCAGACTAGACAATGTTTTCCCAACTGTACTGTACCACCATTCCCCACCATTAACTGGTTGTTTCCTGGTTTCACAGCTCTACTTCCACGGCGAAGCAATCCCAATCAAAATCAAAATCAACAATGAGAGCAACAAAACAGTCAAGAAATTCAAAATCACCGGTGGGTATCGTTGACAAAAGAAATGCTTTTATATAGATTTAATATGACTGTTACTAAGAGCACAACACAATTATTTTGTTTCTCTCTGGTCTTCACAGTGGACCAAACCACAGACATTGTCCTCTACTCAGCAGACAAATATACCAAAACGGTTCTTAACCAAGAGTTTGGGTACGTGGACAGAAAACTGAAAGTACAGAACCACAGCAAATATCGAGCATTGAGCGCGCAGTATGTTTATGTATGAGTTTGTTTGTGTTTTATCCTCCACAGAGAGACAGTGGAGCCCAGTGGCACCTACGATAATACTCTGAACATCACACCCCTGCTGTCTGAAAACAAGGAAAAAAGGGGACTGGCGCTGGACGGACGACTGAAGGATGAGGACACTAACTTGGCCTCCACCACTATGTAAATTGTAGTTTTATATTTACAGCTTTTCTTTCATGTCACTGCGTGTCCATAATGGCTTATTATAGCTTTTAAAAGGACACTTAACTGAATTAAATCTTCTAATCCCTCAAATCCTTGTAATTCCTCTTCTCCACAGGCTGCGACAGAATATAGAAAAGGAGGTGTTGGGAATCCTGGTTTTTTACAAGATTAAAATTAACCTCATGGTGGCTGGAGCAGGGTAAGTGTCTTTTCCTGTTTTTAGTATTTTTGGCACAAGGAAACTTGTTGTTAAAATACAAAAAGATTGACATTAACTAAAACAAACTTGTGATGTCCCTCATGTCTTCATGTAGCCTGCTGGGCGGCCTCACTGCCAGGTGAGTGGCGTTTATTTACGATCATATCACAGCCCATACAGCCAATTAGCAGTGATCACCAATCATCTGTATTATTCTGATTGGTTGGCTTGTTTTCTCTGCAGTGATGTCACAGTGGAACTGCCATTGATGCTCATGCACCCCAAGCCTGAAGGTATTTTTCAGACAATTAAACGTACAATTTGTCTGTACACTATCTTAGTGATACCAGTGCACCTCACAGTTTATATGCTGGCATTTCTCATGGTTTTACCTTCTCATCTCACTATTTTCTTCCTTTCACATCAACCAGAGTAAAGGCTGCATGTCAGCGTAAGTACAAAACCACTCTTATTTTTTGTGGTATCGCCTAGAAATCTTATTGTTGAGATTTATTGTGCAAGTTAGCAAGTAAGGAGTACAATTCAGACATTTCTTTTAGCCATTTTGTTATTGGGTGATGATGTTCAGCCTTTTTTATTAATTAATTTCTTTTCAATGTTCTTCTCCTACAGTGTCTTGAAAGAAATCTACCCCTTAGTCAAGGTGAGATTCATACACAAAATAGTTCAGTAAAGTCTGCTCTATTGTGATCTGTTGGCTTGGACTTGTGTGCATGTATTCAGATGTTTGAAGTGGATATATACATAACCACGTAAATATATCTGTCCCTGGTATGCTTTGTTTTCTGTGTTAGGCTAAGCAATTCATAGTATTTATCATTGCTTACTGTCTGTCAAAAAATCATGATAAAAAGCAAAAATGTATTAAAACTCCCAGGGTATTAAAAAATTAATAATTGAACATTATTAATATTTTATATTATTTAAAGAGCCCCTTTTCCTTTTATGGCAGGCTACAATAAATGCAGTTTAATAACCATCCATATAATAATTTAATGTGTGATGTTGTATGTTAGTGGATGTGTTATATTTCATTTTGTCCTTACAATGTATGTGTTGTAAACTTCTCGTTGTGTTTATGTCTTTCCAGAGAGGATGTTACCCTGGAGGTTGAGAGGAAACCCACAGAAAGACAGGAAGACACCAAGGGGAAGGGACACAACAAAGAAGAGGAAGGACGCGACTGCTGTAATGAAAGCAAAAAACAATAACCGAGCAACCAAAGAGAATGACTTTTTCGACACACAAAAGATATACGTATGAATGTAACATCAGTCCCCTCACAGATTTTGTTTTTCTTGTTTTTTGTTGTTTAATTGATGTAATTTAGCTGTAGAAGAGAGTATTTGGATTGCAAAATAGTATCCAACATTTAGAGGCCAAAGACTAGAACCACACACATACGAGTACAAAAAAACATTTTCACTGTCCTTCAGAGTATGAGTTGGGGAAGATAGGAAATCAATTTGAAGCCCATAAAAACCACAGTGCTTGGATTACAGTGATACACTCATTTATTATTTTGAATGGCATTTTTTTCTGTGAAATGTATCAGATTATGTTTTTGATGTCAGATAACCCAAAATACAATAAAATGATTGTAAAAATAGAATTACTGTTGTGTGGGTTTTGTTTATTGTGTTTTCACACTGCTCTCATTCACTTGTCTGGGTAACACTTCATTTTACAGCCCACGCAATACATGTAACATTTTGTAATTGTAGTGCAATTTCTTTATTATATGTTACAATAAAGCCTGGGAATGCTAATGAGACAATTTGAGGAACTTATACATAAATTCACATATATTCTTTGTATTTGTGGAAAGGCTGTTGGTGGCAGGGACTTTGTGTGCTCACTGGGCAAGGTATACTGCTTATCTGGCTTGGGGGAGGGGGGGTCATGAAAGGCAAGTGCCTCTACCAGTTTTTCTGTCTGAAATCCCACACAACTACATATTAATGTAGACTTAATGTAAAGTGATTAAGGGTTAACTAGTGGGGAGGCCAAACTTTGTGACAATGTCCCAGGCTCTTTCTCCGTGTTTCTCTCTCTCTGTGGTGCTGAAACATTCAAATCCAGTCTCTCTATGTGTGTTCCTCTACATCTAGTGTCCATACTAATCAGCAATACTAATCGCAAAAAGGCCTTAGAAATAAGGTTCACTGTTTATGTAGCAGTAGAAATGTGATGTTCATTTTTCAAACACCATTATTCCTTTAAGAGTTGGATGTTCTAGTGCTTGGGTGACTACTAGATGTTCTGTCATATCAGAATCAGAATCAGAATCAGATTTATTGCCAAGTAGGTTTTCACATACAAGGAATTTGCTTTGGTGAATTGGTGCATAATAAGAAAAAGCAAGTATACAAATGTTAAATAGAGAATTTCACTTTAAACAATGTAAAGAAATATAAATAAGTGAAATAAGATAAAATTGGAAACAAAACACACTGTACAATAATATGGATATGGAGAGCTATACAAGTTAGTGCAGGATGTGCAAAATATTTGCTGAGGATGTGCAAAAATTTACAGTACGCAGGGTTATGGAACCCTTTATCTTTTATCACTCTTTTTTTTTATTTAAAGCAAAAAGCAATACAGAAAACATTCAAGTAGCAAGCTTGTCATTTTTAACTGTCACTGACCATCACTTTTTCAATGCTGTAACTGCTAACAGGAAACTTTTGGCACTTGTCTTGTTAAAGTGCTCTCTGAAAGGCAGTGTCTCAGCCAAAGATCCTTTGTGATGGAAGACAAACATCACTCTATATCACCTCTACAACCATGAGTGGAGTGGGTGTTGTTGTAGTTCAGCAAGGCCAATAGAGTGGCAACTCCTCTCTAGAGAAATGATCTAGCTAATTGCGTCATGTAACTTTCATGGGTTTGAATCTCCCATTTAAACTTACTTACTAAAGTTACCTGCATAATGAAAGCTAAACTTAATTAGATTTTCTAAGGGTTGAAAGGATTTTAATTAGATAAGTGGATTTGATACTGGACTCCGAATTCAAATGCTCTCAAACCCCAAACCAGTGTAAATTAGACATAATGTAGGTGCAAAATGAAAGGGCAGTTTAGCACCACAGACAGTGACCATTCACCGACAAGAACGTGTCTGAATTCTTTCCACTACGTGCAAATAGTTTGAAAACTGTATGTACGTTGTTTGCTAGAAAATACAAAAGTATGTATTTGCATACAAAATGGATGAAAAAAAAAATCCAAACATCCCATCATTTCTTGTGCCTTGTTGTAAAAACAACCTGGTCAGAAAGCATTTTCTAATCAACATGACTGAGAACAAAGCTGGAGGAGCAGCAGCAGGGGTCAGCTAATTCCAACTCCACTGTATATTCTAACAATTTAACAAAAAAATGTTTTTAGTATAGTACAAAGTACGGGGTGCATACTGTGTACATGTGGAAGAGCACACACTGATGTTATGTATTTTGGGTGTTCTGTTTACTGAGTTTATTTAATTAGAGAACAATTTGTCCACAGTTTTGATGTCATTTGGACGGTAGTTTCCTACTGTCCTAATAGCTAACTTAATAGCCAAGTACCTTGTTTTAGGTACAGAGTTGTAGACAGCCTTCCCAGGCATGTTCATGCGACTGCAAATCTACCTGCACAACGATGCTGGTAGATTTGTGATTTCTCACACTATTGATAGTTTATAAATTTTAATAAAAATCTTTGCAAATCCAAATGAATGTCCAGGATTTACAACAGATGATTTAAGTTCAATTCCAAATCATAATTCTGATAAAACTATGACAATACCCCTCTCTCTCTCTCTCTCTCTCTCTCATGTGAGATTTACACTGTGCTGTTTTGTTTGCCAAAGCCTTAAAATCATGAAACTGGCCTCAAGGGGCCATAAACAGAAAGTCTCTCAAAGAGAAATATGATGGTACGTGTCGGTCACGTCCAGCTCAGTTTTCTGCAAATGTTCACTGGCTTTATGAAAATACTCTAAAACTGTGCCAAACATTGGCGAGGAGTTTCGAGTTTATCCATCTGCTCACATACTCACTGCCTCCATTGTCGTTTTACAATTTTTAATGATAGAATCTTTATATACAGTATGTGTGAATGTTTGGTGATCTTGTGTTGACTACCTGCTGTCTGATCAAGACTGAAGCTCTCTGCCTTCTTTCATATTGGTAAAGGTTTGAAGACTCTCTTCCCAGTACCATGCAGATTTAGAGAAAAACATGGAAACAAAATTTAAGGAGATGAGGAGTTTGTATGGACAATTTGATACTTATTTCCTGCTGTGAAAACTTTGAATTCATTGTAAATGACATGAATCCAGGCTGATCATAAAAAATGTTCTCCGTCAGTGTAGAGATCTTTGGTGGAGTATTATGTTAATAGTCAGCACTCCAAATTGACACTGGTCAAAATCAAGTGGCAACCACAACGCTGACTAGTGACTAAATGTATACATATTTTTAAAAAGACACCTGGGTTTCTTAATTTCAGTTCTTGTGTGCTTTGGTGGCAGTTTTTAGAATTGGTGTCCCATTAAGAAGATAGTACAGAGTCTTAAAGAGAAAAAGAGAAGTATTTTGGGCTCATGTTCACACAGTTAGCCGGTTGGTAGCATTTCCTTATACCACCTCGACTACTCTCAGCCAAGAGATTAACTGTCACAGGTGGTACAACACAGGTGGTAGGTATAAATAATTTGAAAAATAATAAATCAGATTTGTCCCATTACTGAAACATACACCTACAAGTATCAAAATAGCAAATTAGCAAAAACAAAAACAAATTATTTGGTACTCTGTTGGCAAAATGCACAAAATGTCACTGAACAGGAATGTAACAGTTACTCTAGGATGGAGCTTGTAGTAAAACTCATTGAAATGCTGATAAACTGGAAATTTTTTAGCAACATAAAACTCTCCATATTATCTCACATTACTGTGAGATGCACAGGATTACATTTACAACATTGCTTTATTGCATGACTCAGGCTAGCTAGCACCTGTATCTGCAAATTCAATCAATTAACTACAGACCAAAACAATACACAATCGCTCCAAAACACAACAAAGCAGTTTCTTAATCATTCCCCTTTGTGTAAGGATAAACTAGAGAGTTTGTAACATGTTTTTACAGTAGGTGTGGATCAATGAAGAGACACGCGATGCATTAGCGTCTTACTCAAGCCAGTGCAAAATTATTTCTGACTGGCGCTAGGTAGGGCTCGAAGGAAATTCCAGTCTCTCAGCCTGCTCCACAGAAGCGCTAGGGCGCCATCTATTGATCTGGTGGTATAAATCCACACTGAATTTAAGCCAACTTTGTTAAAAAAATAAGGGGTGTCTGCTTTATATTAAAACAACTTTTTATCAGTCCCTTACACTTTCTATTTCCATTTATTTTAAGACGATGGTGGTGAAAACTAAAGTTGGATTCTTTTTGCCTGTCAGACACAGCCATATGTCAAACTGTGTGGTAACCTGGTTGGAGTTCCTATTTCTAATTGGAACCAGCAAAGAAGATAAGTCGAGAGTTTGGTGACCCCTGGCCTGAAGTTGGCAGTCAGATAGCATCCTGAAAAGTTATTTCTTAAAGGAGACTCTGAAGAAAGTTTATTTTATTTTAAATTTGGTGGGTTTGCCCTCATCTACTTCCCTGCAAGTTTAATAAAGCTGCCACCTACCTAATTTTAGCCTCGTATTACTCATGGCTGGAAAAGCTCTGTTGACAAACACTTGCTGTTCAATACAAGATTGCTCTGCTTGCATAAAGTATTGATTGTCACCTATTTTCATCTGGGGGAAGGAAAATGGAAATCCTGTGGAACAAAGCATTCTATTCATAAAACAGCAGGCTGAATCAATGCTCCCATGGCGACTGGCCCATGTTGAGGCTCAGCAGTTGGAGGTCAACGCTCAAGTGGCTAGACACTATGAGTTACCAGCTAGGCAGTCTCAGTGCTAAAAAAGAAACTGGCCATTGTCAAGTCCATTACTGACTGTTGTACTGTTTACACATGTTCACCTGTGCTGTCACAAAGCAGCGCCACAGTCCAGACAAACTAATGACTGCAGACATGTGGGTACATATTTTCTGGCGAAATTGCTGTGAATTTGAGGCTGTTTTGCATTCTGTTTTCAAGAGCATGAAGAATCTTCAAATGGAGTATTGAAAAGAGTATTTAAATCCAACTTGTTTAATTCATATTTTATCAAAAATACGTTTAAAAAAATGCACTATAGCTTGCATCAGCCTTAGAAAGCTGGTTTGACTGTCTTCATATCAAGGGATCCTATATACCGTATATTCCTAACCTAAAGGTTGAAAGCTACAACTAAATTATCAGAATATCTAAAGTGGTCAAGTTTAAAAAATTTAATGTCATTTTTACACACGTGATCTAGACATGAATGTTCACACAGATAATATAGGTAGATAGCAATTCAATTCAATTC
>LKNJ01006819.1:0-14774 GCA_002120245.1 Maccullochella peelii
GTGTGTGTGTGTGTGGTCCTGCTGACCTCTTCCTGTCCTGCTGCCTCCAGCTGTCCATCGCCCCCCCTCGGTTGGAGACTCCTGCGTGTTGACGTACAGAGAGGACAGCGGCAGCGACACAGACCGAGGCTTCACCGATCCGGACTTTAAAGAGTCCGGGGACAGGAGGCTGCCCCGCGTCCCGGGCCCCACCTCTACAGGGGCCCCTCCCCAAAACGCAGCACCGGGGACGGTCAGAGTGTCGGAGACAGAGCGCACGTCGAGCCCGCCGTCTAAAGACCACGTGGACTCCTGCAACGCCATCCAAGGGCCGAACCCGGCCCCTAAACCCAAACTGTGGTCCCTGGCTGAGATCGCCACCTCTTCGGATAAAAGTAAAGGATCTAATGACTCTTCACAGAGCGGGGGCGCGGGACAGCAGCAGGCCCCAGCCCGCCCCACGTCCACGCCCCGGACCCCGTTCCCACACAGCCCTGCCCTGCCCCGACACCTCTACTACGCCTCCCCCTTCATCACCGGATACTCCAGCTACGGCCCTCTGGGGCCCCTGCACGGCAGCCCCGGCTCACACTTGGCCTCCGCGACGCATTTAAACGGATTACACCAGACGATGCTGCAGCGGGCCGAGGCCATGGCCAGAGACTGCAAGCTGCGCAGTCAGAGCCAGCTGGACCTGCACGAACTGAAGAAAGGCACGACGAACGTGTAGACCTGCAGGACCTTTATTTACTGGAATTCTGCTCTGAAACGTCCTGGATATCAAAGAAAACTGTGGCCCCGCAGAGGCCCCTGACTTTTATTTAGAAACAAAAATATTCAATTTCAGACGGCGTTTTTCTATGTTGATAAGATGTAAATCTTTGTAGTGCGTTTCTGCACAGAACATGAAGCATCATTAAAAGCTAGTTTTATTAATACAGAACTGAGCGCCGGGCCATTTTTCAGGAGGTTTTTTAATGTCAGCTGCAGCTAGTTAATCCAGGATATCTGCAGGTATTTAAAACATTTTAAAAGGCATCGATTTAGATCTTAAGCCCCATTCGGACTGGGTCAACATCACAGGGTCAGGGATCTGGTCTGTAACAGACCTTCAGCAGGACAGAGACAACAGAGAAAGACTAAGGTCAGATCTGAGCTCACAGACATGAAACACATATTGAATCACTGAGACTTCCAGCAGATCATTATCTTAAATAAACGTCCAGGAATCAGCTTAGAAACCAGAAAGAGGCTGCAGAAGCTGTTTGTAGCTTCTCTCAGTATCACAGTGATGCAGTGATGCTGTCTGTGCCTCCGTGGGTCCGCTGCAGCCAGGAGCTGCTGACGGAGACTCTGACTGCAGGGAGACTGATACAGGCACAGCAGCAGCGACCTGCAGCTGACAGACCAAACAGACCCTACAGAAGGGGACCAGAGCTGACCAGAGCAGGCGATCCCCCCCCACCTCCCCTGCAGACATAAATCAGGTCCCGGTGGGGCTTTCAAAGGTCTTACATTTGATTTACAGAAGTCTTAAATCTCGTCTCTTGGCTGCTGCAGGTGGAGACGTTCTCCACCTCTAAACTAACATGTAAGAGTGGATGAAACACCGTCACTACTGCTAGCTACTGAAGCTAAGAAGTGTGGTGTTAGCGTTAGCTGTGATGCAGCTGCAGGAGAGTGAATCACAAAGCTATAGAGAGGAAACTACAGCGTATAAATGCATTAAATAACCAACCATAAATAGTTTCAAAGATGCGGTTTGATTTCATAAATTAAGTCCATCCGTCCATTTTCTGCTGCTCGTCCAGGTTATATGATTAGAAATGTTATTTACTGCTGGGACGTGCTGAAAATATAATTTGATATAATAATTCTAATAATTGCAGGTCCCATCTTACCTTCATACTTTGACTGGAATTATGGTGTTAAATGTCATTTTATGTGGTTTTAAAAAGACCTTAAAAAGTATTTAATTTAACTTTGAACTGCAGAAACATTTGAATTTAACTTGAATTCCTCACATAAATCAGGATTTTCCTTTTCTTTGATTTACAGCTGAAACAATTTATTGATTACTAAACTATTTTGATTATCGATGAATTGATTCTTTGCTGGTTCCTGATAATGTGTCAGACAGCAGAATTTCATGCTAACATTACTTTTTTATTTTTTATGCTAACACTACGTGTTAGCTCTGCCACCTGTAGAGCTAACTTTGTGTAGCCAGTGTTAGCGTTAGCACTGCTGCTAGCTGCTGTTTCTCACTGGAATATGTCACATGGTTTCCAGCAAGTTGTTTTATTCCTAAATCCTGGAGCTGTCGTCGCATCGTGGCGATGTGTTTTCTACCGGTGTCTTTGATTGCTTGTAAACGGGAAACTGTGATCACATTTCACTACCAGGTGTAGAAGCAAAGCCCCATTGATCGGTCATCGTTATCCAGATACAGATCACATGTTAGCACCGGGCGTAAATGAATGTACGGCGTGTGGTGCAGCGTAGTGAGGAGCTGATGTAGTTTGTACTTTGGATGACGTGGAGTCGGTAGCAAGGCAACAGTCAGAGCAGGTTTGGCTCGTCATATTAACTAAATACGGGAGGCGCTCTGTAGCTTTTTACCTGCAGGACTCTGCACACAGACCCCCCAAGTAACATAACACCAAGCAGAGCACACACAGGCTTTCTATGAGGTCCAAGGCCTTCAGGAGCTTCGGGGCTCGCCAGTTAGCATGTTAGCATGTGGATGTTGTTCCTGCTGCCTACAGAGTTTGGCGAGACTTGCTGCTGCTCAGATTAGTGCGATGTCGGGTCCTCACGTGGGCCGCGGGCTGCAGTTTGGCCCCCGTAAGGGAAACCAAAAAGTGATTTTGTGTCTTTAAATCTTTTAAAGCGTTTCTCACACGCGATTCATTTTCTGACGAGAGGAGAGTGTTTTTAACAACATGTCATCAGATCACACACACACACACACACTCTGGATGAGGAGGTAGCATTAAGCTGCCTATTGATCTCTAACAGCTGCTCTGACAAACAGGAGGGAAAGCTGAAAGCTGTTTCAGCCCCGACTCTGAGAGAAAATCAGCAGCTAAGAGGCTTAACGTCTGTTACATCTTTTACATTTTTTACATTTTCTTGCGGCGTCTTTGAGGAATTAATTGTGTAAATTTCAGATGGAGTTGCTTCTCTTTTTGATCCTGATCCTGCAGCAACAAACACGGGGAGTGTGCATCAGTGTAGTAACACGGAGGCAGAGTGTAATCTCTGAAGGCCGGTCTGTGCTTTGTGTTCAGCAGTCAGTGAGGAGGAAGAGGAGGAGGAGGAGGATGCTGTGAGCACTGAGGAGAGAATCAAGTGCACAGTTAGAGGAGTATTTCCATTTGGGGGACTCATATTTATCTGTATATTTATTAGTTTCCTTTCAGACGTAAAGACGAAAAAGTACTCAAGTAAAAGTCCTGCATTCAAAATCTTACTAAAGTAAAAGTACAAAAGTACCAGCAAAATCTACTTAAAGTACCAAAAGTAAAAGTACTCATCATGCAGAGTAACATATATGATATTATTGGATTCTAATTATTGATGCATTCATGTGTTCATCACTTTAATGTTGCAGCTGTAAAGATGGAGCTGCTTTTAATCACTTTCTATTCTGCTGCTGGATTAATCAATAATATTACATCATCACTTATTAGCTGATTATATTTAGTTTTAATCTGAATCTGAAAAGTAACTTAAGTTATTAAATTAATGTAGTGGAGTAAAAGTATAAAGTAGTGTTAAATTAAAATCTAAATAAGTAAATGTACTTAGTTACTTTCCAACGCTGGAAAAAAATACATTTGTTTTACTTTATTACACAGAAGTTTGTTGACATTTTCATCAAA
The DNA here is from genome assembly GCA_002120245.1 of Maccullochella peelii. Taxonomy (NCBI): domain Eukaryota; kingdom Metazoa; phylum Chordata; class Actinopteri; order Centrarchiformes; family Percichthyidae; genus Maccullochella; species Maccullochella peelii. The sequence goes on from LKNJ01006819.1 coordinate 3,867, forward strand.
AACAGCTGCTTGTTACTTGATAACACAAATAGTTAGTTTTTAAATTTAAAGTTTAAAAGGTAAAATGTTTTTATTTAATTTCAAATCTCCAATTTTACTGAAAGTAAAATCATAAATAAAGTAAATAAATTGTTCATAAAATTCTCTAAATTGGAGATTTTTGACTTGATGAACAGTTTTAATTGTATTTTACAGTCTGGGTCCAGTACTTTCAATCGTAATGGAGTATTTTCCGTTAAATAAATCAGTCAGTTATTGATCAGGTATTGGGTAAAGGACGTGTCCAGAAGTATTTGAACAGTTTTAAACGGCCTCCTTAGAGTTCTTATTAAATCAAACAGGTCAATCAAAAGGTTAAATACTAATAATACTAAAAATATTGACGACTGTTGGATTCCATCCAACACAAAATAATGTTTGAATTATTTAATTTTTAATTCAATAATTAAAACATGAATTAAATCTTTCTAAATGAATATTTACAGGATTACAGCAACTGAGCAGGATGATTTTATTCTGACGGGCCGAGCCTCCTCCATCTAATATTGATTAACAGACAGAGTGTGTGTGTGTGTGTGTGTGTGTGTGTGTGAGATGGGAGACACACATAAATAATGAATGGCACTGACAGTGATAGGAGGAAACAGAAGGTAAATAAACCTCAGGTGTGTCTGACTTTATATGCTGTGTGTCTGACACAGATAAATATTCAGTCGTGTTTAAAGTGAAGATCAGTGTGTAAAAGCTGAAACACCGTCTGAGAGTAAATTTCACCGCTGAGTCTCAACATTCATTATTTTCCTCCAGTTTCTTTCTCGTCATGGTGGAAAAAATGGACTAAAACTCAGAATAATCAGGAACGATTCGATGCTCTGGAAACATTTCTGACTTTAACAGAGAATTTAAATCAAATATCACACGAGGGACGAGTTTCTGTAAAAATTCAAACGGTAAAAGAAGATAAATGTTTATTAAGCTCCAGGGTGACATGAAGGACTAATACATAACATGACAGTATTTATATATCAGCAGTTTTTGCTGTTTGACTTTGAGTTTTTCTCTTCTCACCTGTTTGAAGTGGGCGGGGCTCAGCTGAAAGAAGCTACACTACACCTCAGAGGGAAATATTCTACTTTTTACTGTCACTAGTTACTTTGCAGATTCTGATAAAATATACAGAATATATTCAACAAATGTGTACTTTTACTTCAGTAAGATTTTGAATGCAGGACTTTTACTTGTTTCAGAGTATTTCTACACTGTAGTATTAGTACTTTTACTTAAATAAAAGATCAGAGTACTTTTTCCATCCCTGGATGAAACCACAGTCCCAATGAAGCTGAAACAATAACTAACTTGGACTTGTTGCTATTTTATTCATGAATATTTAATGTTGTAGAGAAACACTAAAGATTTGAAACCAAGTTATCAGAGGTTTTAACGCTGACGTTAGAATATAAAGACTGTTCAGACTAAACGAGACACTTTTATTGATGGCTGAATTTCAGGTTATTTGTGATTTCTATCCTCAGACAAAATAAAAAGAGTTATTTTGGCTGTTGTGTCTCACTGTAATATGTCTTTATATTACAGCTATTCAAGCTTCACAATGTACAAACTTTTACTTTCATGGTTTTTCATTTAAACATCAAAAGGTGTTTTTAAAAATGTACTTACGTAATTTGCTTCCTCAAAGCGGAAATCACAAAAATAAAATGTATTTTGATAACATTATGCACAGGGAGCAGCAAAATGCAAAATGCAAGATTTTCATGACAGACGTCGAGCCAAATCAAATTCTGCATGAACTGCAGTCAAAGATGATCAAAATGATGAAAGGAAGTATTTACCTCCTTAACTTCATGCAGAAGTTTCTCTGAGTGTTTCTGGATCTGTGGCTGTAAACGTGTTGTGGATCCTGACAGTTTAACTCCAGGCCCGTTTGGATTCTTTCTACAAACTACTGTGGAGGACAAAACACGACATGTCACACAGCTCCTAATTTCACCCCCCAGCCTGTTCACACTTCCTCAAACTCCCCCTGCGTGACTCCCCCTCCTGTACAGTCTGTTTGCTGTAAGCCTCCTGCTTCCAGCTGCGTGTTTACACCGAGCTAAATGCTGTCAGACAACATGGAGCATGTTAGTGAGCCAGCGAGAGGCCCAGCCGTGGGCCGTCGAACCCCCCAGCACTGGCAGATGTCACGTTGTGATGCCACTCAACCCTCCTGCCACGCTGCTCCTCTGCCCTCGCCTCCTGCGCCCCCCCTCCATCAGCCACAACAGCTGGGCTCACAGGCAGACCAGCAGACAGCTCCCTGCAGCTCCCCGTAATGTGCTGTCCCTCAAAATACGCCGCTGTCCCCGGTGGTGCTCTCGCTGCAGCCACTGGGACTCAACCGGGCTGCATTGTTTTTAGATCCACACCGTTTGACCCTCTATTCGGCTGGAAACCTGCAAGTACTGAGCCTCCAGTTGGTTCTGAGTCACAGAACTAAACATTTAATGTACAGAAATATAAATCTTTGTGGTTTAACAACGCGTCCTGCTGTTCTGCAGGTTTTTACAGAATCCTCAAAGGCAAAAAATATTCTGTCTGCTGCAACATAAACACGATTTTTAACACGTTTCTCAAGTTGTTTCCTCCAAACAAACTGGAAATGACACGTTTTTGCTTAATTTATACAATGTGACCCAAAATTTAAAAACTTTATTATCAGTTATATTGGTATATATTAATACTTCTACATTCGGGAGAGAAATATTGTACTTTTTACTTTTTATTTATCTGATTGCTTGAGTCAGTCTTTGTAGATTCACTTTTTGCTTAGTTCAAACACTGCAAAAATCCTCATCCTACCGAGTCTTATTTTTTATTTAAAAATCTGCCAGTGCGGTGAGATCATTTCAACCTGTTTTATTAGAAATCAACTGCTTTTATGAATTTTCTAGAATAAGGTGACATTTTTCTCCACTACATTTATCTGACAGCTTTATTTACTTTACAGATTAAGATTTTACATTAAAATAATAATCTTATAAAATCTCACACATTGTTTAAGACCAAAACAGTTATATAAACTCAGAGAAACATAAAACTCCAATCAAAGATTAAAGAAAAGTCCAAAAACTGAAAACAGATTTGTCTATCAGAACTTTTCTTCTTTCCTCTCCCATTAACCATCTCACGACCCCTCAGATTTATCAGGGGCCCAAACCTTAGGTTGGGAATCACTGGACTAAACTAGCTAAAGTAGTTCAAACTAGCTAACTGTAAATACAGAAGTTAAAACTAGCTAACTAAGCTAACTGTATACAGTAGTTTAAACTAGCTAAGCTAACTGTATATAAAGTAGTTTAAACTAACTGTATACAGCAGTTCAAACTAGCTAACTAAGCTAACTGTATACAGTAGTTCAAACTAGCTAACTAAGCTAACTGTATACAGTAGTTCAAACTAGCTAACTAAGCTAACTGTATATAAAGTAGTTTAAACTTGCTAACTGTACCAGAACCAGTACTTTTATTACATGAAGCTGATTATACTTGTGTACTTTTACTGTTGATACTATAAGTACATGAAACTGAGAATACCTATTGTACTTTTACAGAAATAGGATTTTGAATGCAGTACTTTTTATATTGTTGTACTGGTACTTTTACTTAAGTAAAAGATCTGAGTACTTTTTCTGCCACTAACCAAGTGTTTGTTGATTTGACCAGAGAAAGATATGATCATGGATCTTTTATTAACACTGATAAGAAAAACACGTTTCACTCAGTGCTTCATCAGGATCATCTGATGGCTCCGAATATTTAACTCTGGTATCCTAATTAGTGTTTACACAAATTAACTCCACAGCTAACGTTAATTTACTACATTCTGTAGTTTTAAGAGTGCAGAGCAACATTAGCTCAGAGAGATCAACCAGGTGTTTCTAATAACATTAACGATGACTCTGTTCTATTCAAGTGTCCCCGTAAACCATGACAGTGAGACAGCCAGTGAGCCATCATGAACAACACCAGGACCCTGAGACTTCAAACATCATGTTATTATTTACACCTGTGATTTTCCTGCTGTCACATGATCAACATGTCTGCAGGGAAAAGGCCTATTGTTGAAGAAAACATGTCTCATATTATATTATTATTTACAAAAATATTACAAACATAAAAAACTAATAATTGGTCTTAATGATGCTTAGATCACTGGTGGTATACTCCCTCCTTGGGCCTTAATGTGTCTGTCTTATTTTTTTTCTTTCACTGGGTCGACCTGCCTAGGGTGCAATAAATGTATTGTGCATGTTTAATAAACAATAAAATAAAATAAAAATTGTAAAACATCAGGTCCTAATAACCAGGAAAAAACAGCCTGAATGACTGAAACGAAAGTACAAATGGTGAAAGAACAAAGTCAAACACTTAAATCAGGTTATAAAAGGTTATAAAGCCTTTTTTTGCCCATCAATATTTTAATCAAATGTTTAATAATATATATAGATATAAAATGTAAAACTAATTAAATGTTTAAATGAAATGATTTTGTTATGGCAAGCAGCTGGAGTCCAAACATACCTCATGTTTTATTCACAGCAGGTTCACGTCACTTTGCTTGGCCTGGAGCGCCCCCTACTGTCACACGTTAGAAATGCATCCATCACCTCTGAATGTATTTCCATGTCTTCATATTGTGAGTAAACTGACTCATCGAGCAGCGCATAATACCATTTAATACCTATTGTACTGCAGTTACTCATTATATATTATAGTTTATTACCTCCATAATAATGACAGTTTACATATAATTAATCTACTAGTTGTAATATGTAATAAATGACAATTAACTATGAATTCAATTGTAATGAAATGTAACAAAATGAAGATTTATCATCATTTGCATAGAAATAACACATCAAAATTAGGGCTTCAACTAATGATTGATATTGATAATCATTTTCTTGATTAATCATTTGGTCTAGAAAATGTAACAAAAACAGTGAAAACACTCATCACAATATCCCAAAACAAATGTCTTGTTTTGTACTAACTTCAGTCCAAAACCCCAAATTCTCTCATTTGAGAACCTGGAACCATCAAATATTTGGTATTTTTGCTCAAAAGAGGCTTAAATCAGCAGTGTGTTATAGACTATAATTAATCGAGTTTGACACACAGACCTGTTCTCCAGTGAAATTAAATTTAAATGTAAAATGAAATGTAAAGCCAACACGAGAGCCGAGCGTGCAGCGCGTCAGACTGAAGGTGTAAATAAAGCCGGTGCTGAGCCTCCTCCTGCAGGCCGCTGGAGGTTTGGCTGTAGCTGCGTGACAGATGGTGCCATTTGCTAGCAGTCATACCTCCAGTGACCCTTACTGTTGAATATCACACAGCAGGAAGCTGCTCCATGTGTTTCACTAGGTGGCATCCTGTTAGCATAGCCACCGCTAACCTAATTAGAAGTAAACATCCACATACACTCCTGATATCCAAAACTGCCAATCAGCTGCAAGTGGAGCAGTTTTAATATTGATTTTTAAATGATCTGACTTGTTTTTAAAGCTCTTCGCGGTCTTGCAGCCTGTTTGTCTGATGTGCTTGCAGTGTGTGAACCAGATTCTCAGATTCTCTCCACAAACATTTTAGTTTGAATCCACCGAGCAGATCTGAGAGCAGCTCAAAGTGCTGACATCTTTCAGCTTAAAGCCAGACGGTGCAGTTTTTTACTGGTAAATGCTAAAAACACTGTGTAACAGAGTCATAAAGAAACAAACAAACTGAATTAGCATCGTCCATTATACAGCATTATCAGTGTAAAGTTTGCTAATGTTAGCCACCGTAAGCTACTGTGAGGACGTAGCTTTAAAGCACTTTTTGAACTGAGCTTGTTGGTTTGTTTAAATTCAACTTTACTTTTTTTTAATGTTATTTTTGTATTGAACATAGATATCGATATGTGGGAGTTTAAATAATCCGATAATGAAATATCAGACACAACATTTTTAGTGTGTTAAAGTGCGTCAGAGCTCTCTGGAGGACAAACTATCTGCAATAAGCTGATATCAGCCGACATATTGATCTTATTATCAGCTTGTCAGTCAGCTGTAAAGCACTTTGAGCTGCACTAACCTTTCTGAAAGGTGCTATACAAATAAAGTTTCATTGAAGTCTGATTCAATTCAGAATTCAGCTTCAGCTTCGTCCACAGAGGAACAAATATAACAACAGGGACGACGTCACATCTGTTTACTTAATCAGTTAACATTCTCTCCTCAAACTTTTTCTACTTTCTACATTCATCAGACAACACGTATTTAATCCTTTAAGCAGCAGTCCACATTCTGTATAATGTCACTACTAAAGTTAACAGGTCCAAAAGTTGAATATTAAGTCATAATACTTACTGGCTTTCTTTGTTCTGTGGATCCCGGCTTTGATGATTTTGGGAGGAGACAATGATGTTAGATACATATTCATCTTTTGGTGCAACACTTAAATGCACAAACATTTTATTAATTTCTGGAGCTTTTAATTTTAGTGAGGAAATGTCGGGGGCTGAATGGGCTGAAACCTTAACGGAGATGACACCGACATGTCAGGGGGTAAATCCTGAAGGTTCAAATTAAGATTGAAATGTATTTTTGACTCAAGACCACGGCTGCATGGTACAAACAAACGAATCATTCTGTCATTATGTTTGTATTCTTACATTCATGGTGTGAACTCTCAGGCGCACCTGTGGACCACATCAGGTAAACAAACACTTGGCACAGCTTCTTCTGTGCGAACGGTGCAGATTAACAGGGATTTCCTGGGTTTCACAGTGACGAGCCAAGATGAAGGGGAAGAAATCAAACGCATCATTTCAGGTGAACAAACATAATCTCACACCTTTCGCTTCATAACACGTGTGAGTTTAACAGTCTGCTCACCTGCTCACCTGCAGGAAACACAAGAATAAAATCAGTCCTGCTAAATGGAGCCAAAAGTTCCAGCTGTTTCTTACCTTTTCATAAAGCTGCTGACGGACACGCGCCGGCTTCCTCCCACCATCCAAAGACATGCAGGTTAGGTTAATCAATGACTCCAAATGAATTAAGTTAATTGATTATTCTTAATTGCCCGTAGGTGTGACTGAGTGACTGAGTGTGAATGTTGCAGGTGGTGGAGAATGAAATATGAAAATGAGTTTGATTTGAAGTGTAAAATCACAGGTGTCTCTCTGTCTCAGTGCAAAGTGCACACTATAAAGAACTAGATAGACACAAAAAACAAAATAAAAATAAACAAGTGAAAATAGATGTTCAGTGGGGATGTTAGTTGTGTTGGTGTCATTATCTCATTAATGTTGAATTAACTTGATCTGTTGTTGCCTTGATTGAAGCCCGTTTGGACAGAAGCACCTGCTACATTTATAAAGATGAATAAATGTAAATGTATATTTATAAAGCTTCTATATTTACATTCAGTTGATGATAAAGGTGATTGCTGTGTAATGTCTTCCAGTCTTCAGCAGGGCTCCTTCCTCCGGTCTTTGTTTGTGCACATTTGCTTGGTGTCTCAGGGGTCTGAGCTGCAGCAGCCTGGAGGAAGAGGGCCCCCTGCAGGCCGAGCCTCCCCACAGCAGACGGCCCGGCCTCACGCTCCACCTGAGGCAGTCAGAGGCATGCTGGGAACTCCAGCAGACATCAGAGAGGTTCAGGAGCCAGCCTCATGATGCTCTCAGACTGCATCAGTCCTCTGAAGCTTCAGCTGTCATCTCTGCTGGGAGCGCCGCCTCCCGCAGGCCTGCAGGTCAGCCTGGACCAGCGCTGTCAACACCTCCGTTTGTTGTTGAGGAACTGGATCCTTAAACCTGGACCCTGCTGCAAGGACTCGGAGCCAGCTCACTCTGAAGACTGCAACAGCAGAGAGTCACTCTACATGTGTTTTCTGTCTTTTTCCTTTTGAAATAAAAGTTAAAGAATCAAAAGCTCAAAGGGGCTAAAAACAAAAATGTCACTGAAAAAAAGACAAATCTCATTTTCTTTCATATTTTTCATTATATATTTTTCCATTTTATAAATTCTCTTTTGACTCGAGCTGTGATGAAAGGTTATTTTCATTATCAATTAATCTGTTGATCCTTTTTTTCAATTAATCGATTGTTTAGTTTATAACATGTTCGAAAATTGTAAAAAATGTCCATCACAATTTCCAAAAGCCCAAGTTGACATCAAATTGCTTGTTTTGTCTGATCAAGAGTCCAAAAACCTAAAAGACATTTAGTTTAATATCACAGAAGAAAACCTGCAACAAATTATATTCAGGAATTATTCAATTAAACAACAATAATATAGGAGACAAAACAGACAGACAAAAGAAAAGAAAAAATATATACGATTAATACTATTTCTAATATACTATTTCAATCATTGCAAGTAAAGGTTGTTCTTTTTGTTCTGAGAAGAATCAAAGTGTCATACTTTAAGCACAAAAGCAACATTAAAATGGACTTTATATCTACAAGGAAATCAGTTCTTTGTTAGAATCAATAATCTTGTTGAAAGTAGAAAATAATCACAAAAATCATTGTAGAATTCACCTGAATATGGTAATAATGTGTTCAGTGTTTTCTTCTGAAATAATGACGTTACTTTCATTTATTACAGATGGAGGGAAACGTGCAGTTTTATGTGAATAATAACTGAAAGGAGAGAGAAGATCCCAGACACCTGAGAAGGCGACGTTCAGGGCACAAAACAAAAAGCCAATCACGTGGTCGTGTAATTTCACACGTCACAAACAGGCGACGTTAAGTTTGTTTACCGCCAGTTCAAAATGGAGCCGAGCTCGGAGGACACTTCATCAGTAACGGCTGCTTTGCTTTGCTCCATTTTAAGCCTGGATGTTCCTCCGGTGTTCGGGAACCAGATGTTCGAGCTGTACCGGGTCCAAACGGCCCTCCTGAGGCGGAGGAGGGTGCGGGAGATGATGGAGAGGGACCGGCGGCGGCGGCAGTATCTGCGGAGGAGGAGGGCGTTCCTGCTGTCCTCCATCGCCGCTATTTTGAGTCTCATCACATCCACCAACAGACCCGTCTGGGTCCGGAACCGAAGCCCCGGGCAGAACTTCTGGGCTTCGGCGGAGTCGTTCGACGATGAGGAGTGGAAAGCGCAGTTTCGCGTGTCCCGCGCGACCTTCGACTACCTGGTCGAACGGATCGGACCGGCCATTAAACGCCGCAGGACGAACTACCGGGTCCCCATCGAGCCGCGCCGCAGGCTGGCCATCACCCTGTGGTGGTTCGCCAGGTCCGGAGAGTACCGCTCCATCGCCAACATGTTCGCAGTGGGAATCGCCACCGTGTGTGTGATTGTGCGCCAGGTCACCTCCGCCATAGTGGACCGGCTGTACCGGCGCTTCGTGTCGCTGCCGAGCGGACAGCGGCTGGACGACACCATCCGAGCCTTCAGGGACCGCTGCTACCCGCAGTGCGCCGGGGCCATAGGCGGGACCCACATCCCCATAGCTCCCCCGAGGAACAACCCCGACCACTACATCAACAAGAGGGGGTGGCACTCCGTCGTTCTGCAGGCTGTGGTCGACCACAGCGTTTGGTACGCACCGCCCCGCACCGCCCCGCACGGTCCCGCACCGCCCCGTAAACTGAAGGCTGTTGATTTTAACGTGTCATTTGTGTCCGCAACAGTTTCACTGATGTGTACGCTGGCTGGCCCGGAAGTACGAGCAGTGCCACGGTGCTCGCCAGCTCTGACCTGTACCTGAAAGCAGAGGACCGCCCAGATGGCTACCTGTTTCCTAGAGAGGTGAGTGGCCCCCCCTTCTGCTGTTGCATCAGCCACAGGGCTGAGGGGGGGGGCATCTTTATACAGCTTTTACGGGGCTTGGAGACCCTGGCTGAGCTTGGTGTTTGAGTCTCTCTCAGCATCATGTGGTCACAGCGCTTTTCCACTGCAGGAACTGAACAGCCGCTAACCCGGAGCTTCCATAAGGTGCTGTGTTCTTTACTGTGTTCTACAGCCCGGCATGTTTCAGATGTACAGGACTAAAAAGGCTACAGTGCCTATAATCTGTCATTTTGATGTGCTGTCTGGCAGACAACCACAGAAGAAGAACTAGCGCCGATGTTGTTATTGATTTTCTTTCACTCTGATTCTTCACTTGTGTGGTTGTCCTTGTCAATACAGCAGCAGTAATAAAATGGCGGTTACTGTTTTTCTGTCTGTCGTAGTCGTCCTCGTTGCGATGACGAGTCACACTGAGCGGCGCTGCCGGCCCCCTGAAAGTACCTGCGACCTGGATTTAGTCTCGCCTCCACCAGAGACGGAGAGGACGGAGGAAACTAAAGCAGAACTGGTGACGATGGCCACGCGTTCCGTTACATTTTGTTAAGCTCCTGCAGTGGAAAATGGACGAGAGTGAGTTGCTCTGTATTGCCTCACACACAGAACTGCACTGACAAGTTGGGGTTGGTTATCAAACGCACGCACACACAGAGATTAAGCGAGCTGCGCTGGGTCCTGTTGTTGGCGTCGCCCAGCCACTGAGTGGTGAGCGGCAAAGGTTGGACTGCGTTTATGCTGCCAAATCAGCCAATCACAAGTTAGAAGGCTGTGTGTGTGTGTGTGCTTCATCCAAGTGGCCCTGGATCCAAGTGGCCCTGGATCCAAGTGGCCCTGGATCCAAGTGGCCCTGGATCTGGGCTAAAGTCTTTCTTTCAGTCCGTGTCCTGATCTTTCCCATCACCTGAGGTTAACCCTGATCTGCCTTCTACTTAAAGAAAAAGAAAGATATTCCATCGTCTATATAAACAGACAATTTAACTCTTTTCGCATCTCTCTCTCTCTCTCTGTCTCTCTCTCTCTGTCTCTCTCTCTCTGTCTCTCTCTCTGTCTCTCTCTCT
>LKNJ01006820.1:0-15093 GCA_002120245.1 Maccullochella peelii
ATAGTGGCTCTGATGCTCACTAGTCCTCGGCCTCCTTCCTTCCGCTTAGTGTACAGTCTCAGGGTGCTGGACTTGGGGAAATCCTCCATACATTGCAATGACTGTCCGGCCTTCAGTTCACCACACAGGGTGGGTCCCATCCATCAGCAGCTACTTCATTTGTGCTGCCAGGCGTTCATGGAGCGCAGTCAGCTTCTTTAGCCAGCAGGTGTGGATCATGTCAGGGCCTGGTGCTGTCCAGCTCTTCATACTTGAGACTCTTTTTTGGAGTGCCACTATGATGGTTACTGGATCCTGTTCAGGGAGGCTGTGGTCTGCTCTCAGATCCACTAGCCACTGGGCATTGGTGTTATGTTTTTCCAGTATTGCCAGCCTTGGCGGGTCTGAGTAGTTAGAGTACACTTTGGATGATTCGGTGGAGAACAATCTGTTTATTCTCCTAGCTTCTACTTCTCTGGTGTACCTCTTAAGGCTGGTGGCCAGGGCTGTGAGTCTTTGTTTGGCAGTCTCCAGGGCCTCAGGTATGGGCAGCTTGTTATATTTCTATTATATTGCAGCCCTTTCTTCATCACACCTTTCTGTAGTTCTGATAGCTGGCTTACTTCCCTCCGTGTTACATGAATCTTGGCCTCCAGCCTCCTTCTCCATGGAGGATACTGCTCCTTATGTCTTCTCTTGCTCATCTTGTAGCCAATCTCTGCTGTGTATATCAGCTTGTTGGTCTCAGTGATGGTCGCAGTAGGGATTGTCTGTAGTACTGCATTCACATCTTCTAGTAGACTTTCACAGGGTACTTCACTTAGTCTTGGTAATTGGCCATGGAGGTTCCAGGTGTCCAGCTTGGTTATGATCTTCAGTCTCAGGTCAGCTGCTCTTGTGTAAAGCCTCTCTGCATTGTATATGCTTGTTGTTATTGGGGCTTGGTTCCCAATCTCGGGTGGGGATGATGATGATATCTCCCCCCTGACCTGTTGTCCTGGCTCCCCCTTGCCGTAGCGTTTGTGTTGTAATAACAGTTGTGATAACAGTTGCCGCTTGCGGATGTTGGAACTAGCTACTAGTTTCTTTATTAGTCTAGATGTTGGGTTTCGAAGAATTCATAGGTCCCACATCCTCTGCATATAACCCCTGTCACTGGGGTTAGTTGTGTCTACAATTCCTTATTCTCTACTGTTGTCCATGAATGTCTTGCTCTTATTCCAGTAGCCCACTTCTCATCAGGTTGCCCTGGTTCCCCAACACCATCCGAGCTCGTGTGACTCTTGTATTCTGACCACTCATTAGATATGAGGTAGGCAGGTAGCGTTAAGGGCCTTGCCTAAGGGCCCACACTGGTGCCCTGACCGGGCGTATATATATATATATATATATACACAGTACAGTATGTGTATATGTGTATACATGAGTGTGTGTATATGTATGTATATATATATATATATATACAGTACAGTATGTGTATATGTATATACAGTATATGTGTATATATATGTCTTTATGTGTATATGTATATATGTGTGTGTATGTACTGTATGTATAGTGTGTGTTTGTTGATGATGAAATATATTTTTTCTAATATATAATTTTTAAAGCCACAATTCCACCCTTATTACTTAAAGTTAAAATCATTTCCTAAAGATTTCAGTTCTGGGGGCTCAGTGGTTGAAACACACATCATGTAACTGCAATGTCCCTAGTTTGAGGAGCTGTTGTTGCATATCATACCCCTTCCTCTCTTCCCATGTTTGCTGTCTGTATCTACACTATCACTATCTAAAAAAAGCAAAATGAATCTCAAAAAAACAAGAAACTGTGTAGCCAAACATACCATGGGCTGCGAGGATTCATCACATCACACTAACTAAACTAAAGAAGACAGTCAATAATCTTGAACTCATGATTCAGTGTTGTTTTCCACATTGCATTCTTGTGTTGCTATTGCTGAAGAAATGCCACACATAAATAGTAGGTTATCAAAAATGGGGTTTGTTGTAATGAAAATGACTGTAACTTCAAGCTACATTTCCTATTTGCTTTGTATAGCACACATGGCTGGATTTGATCACACTTAATTAATGAGGATTGCACTGGAGACAAACTGTGGTGGTTGCTTCACAGAAACTAGTCCTGGCAACAGCTTTTAATTTGACTCTAACCATTTACTGTAAACATTGAACCAAAAGTAGTGAAATTATTTCACCAAGTCATTCTTTTATCATAGAATATACCCTTAAATGAAAAAAAGCAAGCCGTTTTCATGACTGAAGCACAATTGGTCATTTGAGAACATTCCAATCTTAGAATCATTTCGTTAAAGACTTTTATTGGTATGTCACTTTCACACTTTACATTATACCTGGGTGTGAGCTGTAGGCCTGTGGGCCTGTTTGAAAGATTCACTCTATTTTGATTAAAAATGAAACTTGACATCCTCTTTTCCACGGCTTGAGAAGATGATTTTTGCACAGTAATTTTTGCATCATCTTCAGATTAAAGTCACCATTGTGCCTCTCCTGTCATAAGCAACACTCTCTCCCTATCACCCCCCCCCCACACATGCACACCCTGTTCCCACCCCCTTCATCATCCCCACCACAGCAGAAAAGCAATTTGTTCTTGGTGTCACTGATCTGATGCAATCAGCGCTGCTTCACGCTTTTGAATGAGGAAAAGATAGTGGGAAAAGACACTGTGTTTAATTAAAAGATCATATAATTTGCGGTGGGGGATTGTAAGGTTGCGTGTTCAACACCTGCTTTCCGATTACGGCTGATTAACCTATCCAAACTCGCCCGTTGCTCTCATCAAGGGCTATTCAGGGTGCCGAGGCTATGCTCTCATTCTAATTGTCTTCGAGCCTTTTCCTCTTTGAAGCGCTCAATTGGAAATGAGTGTTATCAAAACTCAGTGCTACTCCCTCTCACAGGAAATGGGGGCACTGGGTTCTTTACACACAGCTCCTGACACCTCCTGAGAGGAGCTGAGGGGGCGGAGGGGTGGAGCACTCTCATTTTCCCTTTCTCTGTCTATCCCCCTCTTTGCATAACAGTCCCTCTGAAGCGCGCGGCACACTTGTGAAGTGTTTACCTCGTCTCTGTCAGTCAAAGCTGGTTTCCTGAAGGCTGCATTCATCTGCTTTACAATGTCTCTGTCTCCTCCCCTGTTTGAGATTTCTCATGACAGAGCCTCTCTAAGTTAAATTAGAGAGGATGCAAATAGGATGTGATGTGCTTTGAACTGCACCTGCTTTATGTGTCACTGTCACATCCCACATCCTGTCATCTTTGAACATTGCTTCAGCTCTCTGGTGTATTGGTCTTTGAATAACATTCTGTGACGCAAATAGTCGCAGAATGAGCTGAATGTCTCTCATTTAGTTCTAAATGTGACAATAGAACACTCTCTAAATCCAATTCTGCTCACAGATACATTTAATTCTACAGTAATTCTCAGAAAAATTCCCAGGTTCCCGGCTGCTGCGTTAATACTTAGCATGGTCTAATTGATAGCTGTCATGTTGCAGCTGTCACTCAACATCACGCCCGGGGCACCTGGAGATATTTCTTGCAAATCAATGGCCAATCTGAGTTGTTAGGCTTAATGCCTTGCCTTGGCCTAAACAACGCTCTGCTAGCTCTCTCACTGACGGTTTTAAAATAATATCAATGAATCATGCAGCTGATATTGACACAAGCCATTGAGGATTTGATGGACGGTGGTCAGCAGGAGGTGACCAACAAAATATTCACTATATATCAAATCATACACTCAATTTAATAACACTTCACTTCAACCATGTGTCTTTATAAAAGGATTTATAAAGGCTGGCAGTTAATCAGTTACTATTGTAGCTGCCAAGGCTGGATTAGCAACTGATTAAAATGAGCAACTGCCTCAGGAGGCTCAGACCCTCAGGAAGCCCTGATGGTCCCAGTTTGTCAGTGTGGCAATTACTTTGAGGTAATTTGATTATTCACAAATTTTAGTCTAAAACAGACCATTTCAACCTGCTGATGGTGCTAGAGAAAAAGACAGAGGATCACCAAAGTAAGTAGGATTCATCATCTGGGATCATGAATGTGGAGTTATTTGATTGGATAATTGAAAATTTTGACCTGCTGGTGGCACTAGATGAACAGTAATCAATCAATGGAATTCATCCTCTGAGAACCATGACTGTCACGTTCACATCGCTGTTAATTACATTTGCTGTGAACTATCAGTACAAATCTGCTGTCTGACTTATTTCTTATAGAGGGGTCTTGTCTCAAAATCTAATTTTGAAACCTTTCATTTCAGTCAATGTTATGGTTACATGGTGCATATCTTAAACAAATTTGTGTTTAATCAAATGAGCAAAAAATAACTTACAAAAAGCAAACTTGGAGCCATGTAGTATTCCAGTGTAGGACAGTTGGTTTCTGTGGCTCTGGGAAAAATAGTTTGGGGGAATGCTGCCCAGTATTCCTAGAAATTATGTTAATGTTGGACAATAAACACTGCACAACATCCAGTGTATGTGTAAGTATGTCCTTCATGTAGCGAGGTGGAAAGTAAGGGTGTGGAAGCTGGGGTTGTGGATGGGTGTGTAGTACAAAAGAGGTTTTTAAATGAATGACAACTACTAAGTGATATACTGTATAATAAACACCTGTACAATGCAATTCATACAATAACTCTTCAAGAAGCTTATAATGTCTTTTTTACATATAGCCTACTGTCAGAGAGTTGTTCATTCGACTAATCTGATGTTGTAGTTTGCTGTGGTATTGTATTGTTTTTATTATATATACAACATTTACATCCATGGACAAAATATCACATTGTTTTACAAAATTAGCATTTATCATAGGTCTGTTGTATTGGACTGCATAACACTATGGAGGGGTTGTATTCTTCTGGTCAAGTTTTCATTATAGTTTGTTTTCATTAATTAAGTTGTTATTATTGTTTATACACTACTTAGAAATGCTTCTAGGAGGTATAATGGTTATAAATATGGTGTTAAATAAAAGAAATCATTCTGAGTCAGCTCTCATCGTGGCTCTATATTTACACACTCTTTTAGTGATGGAGCTGATCGTCTATTCATTGTCAAAATGTTACTTCGGAAACAACGACTCAGCTGGCTTTGACAAGTTTCGTTTGTAATCGGCATCAACCACTCCTCATTTCCCCAACAATCCCTCATTTCCCCCCTGTCAACATCTCATCTGTCCTTCTCAGGCTTATTTTCAGCCACCACTGCTGCCTGCTGCACAGCCTCCAAGTCCCAGAGCCGCATCGATCCAGCAGCGGTGGCGCAGAACCAGTGTTTGTGCAAAAAATAAGGCATGTCTGCTCTCCTCTCATGCACTGGCAGACTGTATATACCTGTCTAATTGGGGCTGGCTTCTGCTTCGCATAGAGAGCCAAGGGCCTCTCCACAACAATTAGCACTCTGACAGGCTTGGCTCTCTTTTAGACTGCCGCTTCACATCCGCAAAGCTGTTTGGGTGAGCGAGGGGAGGAGGGTCATAGTTTGATGCTCAGTGGCAGCAGCAAAGGAAGTTGCTCATTTTGTGTGTGCCTCTGTATATATAAGTCCAAGTGTGAGTGAGTAAGAAAAAAAGATGAACAACACTTGTCAGTAAAGGCTGTGATTTTAATCCTTGTTTCATGTCCACTTCTATATTCCAAAGATAAAAGGGGTTGCCTGGGGCAGCTGACCGAGCTCAGCTGAAATGTTGCCAGGGAAAGCCAGAATTTTGGTAAAGGAGGAAGATGAGAACAAATGAGAGAAGGAGAAGTGAACAAACCAGATCACCACACTAGGTGCCATAGGTGTCTCTCTGTATTTCGCAGCATACCGGAGTTTTTAAATCTGGTGTCTGTGGTGACATTCCCACGCTGGTGCACCAGTAGTAAATTCAGAGCCATGTAGAGAGAGAGTCGCGTCAACAGAAGTTCAAAATACTTGATGTCAAGGCAAGACAAAGAACACTCAAACAGACCTGACTGTTACCAAGCTGGAAAGAAAGAGCAGGAAGTCCAATCTGCCATGACAAGGATGTAAGTACTGCTAAAGACTTCATGAGCAGTGGGAAAGGTTTGAGGATGATGTTGATTATGTTGTGCCACTGGTAGCGAGGTGTATCCAGCCCAGCAGTGATACAAGTGGTGATAGCATTCAATCAATGGAGACAGGCCAGCCACATGTACCTAGACTGGAGACGCCAGTAGTTGATAGTACTAGCTGCAGTCAGTCAGCCCTGGATAACGTGCCAAACTCC
Organism: Maccullochella peelii; assembly: GCA_002120245.1. Classification (NCBI taxonomy): domain Eukaryota; kingdom Metazoa; phylum Chordata; class Actinopteri; order Centrarchiformes; family Percichthyidae; genus Maccullochella; species Maccullochella peelii. The sequence continues at coordinate 6,270 of LKNJ01006820.1, forward strand.
AGAAAGCTGATCCTGCCCCCTCAACCCTCCACATGTGGAAAGAATCTGGGACACTCCCTACTAAAGATCAGGTGATATTTGAGAGCCCTTCAGTGAGGAAGTACTGGCTCTGCTTGCCTCAGGTCGTGCTGCAGCAAGGAGTTCTCTACTACTCCCTGAAAAGAGTAGGAGCCCAACACCCCCAACCACCCTACCTCTAATGGACTGGTTGAGTGGTTTAACAGGATCATGCTCCAGATGACCTGATACTATGTGAACCAGAACCAAAAGAACTGGGACGAACATCTGCCACTACTTGCTTTAGCCTACCAAAGTTCACAGCACGCAGTCACTGGGTTTACTCCTAGCAGGGTCATGTTTGGCAGAGAAGTTAATAAACCACTGAATATGCAGTCTGGTGCTGCAGAACTCAAATCTGACCGAATGGAGGTACCAGATTTCCTCTACAACCTGGGAGAAGAACTCAAGGAGGCACAAAACACTGTGAGAGAGCATTGCCACACTGCACAAGAACGTCAGAAGAATATGATATTCGAGCACAAGAACATTCCTACAGTGTTGGAGATTTGGTGTATGTAAAGGGTGACACCAAAAAGAAAGTCCCAAGCTTCAAGCACTTTGAAAGGGCCCCTTGATTGTTTCTGCATTCCGTGGTCCTGCCCTCTATGAGATTCAAGGGTTGAAGCGCAGCAGTATAATGCATCATGATCCTCCTCTGGAGCTGCGGAGTCTGGATCTGTGGTTCCGGAGCTGCGGAGTCGTGATCTGTGGTTGCGGAGCTGCGGAGTCGTGATCTGTGGTTGCGGAGCTGCGGAGTCGTGAACTGTGGTTGCTGAGCTGCGGAGTCGTGATCTGTGGTTTCTGAGCTGCGGAGTCGTGATCTGTGGTTTCTGAGCTGCGGAGTCGTGATCTGTGGTTGCAGAGCTGCGGAGCCTGGACCTGCCACCTGCTGCCCCCGTGCTGCTGCTCGGCAGCTGCTGCTGCTACTGTTGCTTTTGGACCATATTGCTATTAGTATTACTTGTATTAACATTAATACTATTTCAACTACTGTTGCTTTACATCTGTATGTAGAACTGAACTGTGCTGTGCTACTGCATGTTCACTTTCCTCATGCTCTCTCTCTCTCTCTATCTCTCCCTCGCTCTCTCCCTCCCCTCTCTCTCAACCCAACCGGTCGAGGCAGATGACCGCCCACCCAGAGCCTGGTTCTGCTCGAGGTTTCTGCCTGTTAAAAGGCAGTTTTTCCTTGCCACTGTTGCTTGTGCTTGCTCTTGGTGGGAATTGTTGGGTCTCTGTAAACATAAGGAGTCGGTCTGGACCTGCTCTATATGGAAAAGTGCCATGAGATAACTTTGTTATGATATGGCGCTATATAAATAAAACCGAATTGAATTGAATTGAACTGATCGGCTAAACCATATGATGGTAAAGTGATTCCTGCTTTGGTCAAAAGTCAAAGGATACAAGTTCTGTAGTGGTGCCAAGACCCAGCTATACAGCTACCTGAAGAGGATGTCTTGTTGGTACCAGAGCTGCAATTACAAAACCACAACAATAAAGATCCAGCAGAGGAAGGAGCTTCTCGAGGGCCATGGGATTAAGAGGAAAAACCTCAGCCTTGAAGCTCCAAGGTGCCAGCAGAAAAAAAGGGTATTTGTTAAAGGCTGCTAAAAACAAAAAGAAAAAAACATCAATAGTTTTTTTTTTAAATTAACGACCATATACTCACATACCGTTCAACAAGGTTCTATTGTAAGGCTGAATCTTACATCTGGAACAGAACCCAGAAATTCCAGTTTCACTTCCTTTGTGTCTTGTTGTCCCATGTTGTTATGATGGACAACATGGGAGAGCAGTCTATTCAAATGTATTATTTTTTACATTCCAAGACAAACTGTGTTTTTAGCAACAGAGAAAAACAGGAAAACAATTTCCAGTTCTACAAAGGGTTACTCCAGTTTGATGTGAAAGTTTGACTATACATAGTACACAAAACATGCAGGATTATACATACTGAATTGTATGCACTAATAGTATGTTGTATTTAATACATGTACCGACTTCTTAGCGAGTGGAAAGAACTGGAAGGAAGGAGTTGATGCAGATGGAGCAGAAAAAACATGTTGCATCATCACCATTGATGTAAGATGATGTGATTTATGTGATTTAGTCAAATATACAACGTGTTTCTTGGACCGTAGATATTGATGTGTAGTAGTTGGACAGCAGTCATATCAAGACAAACACTATATCCATACCACACATGGGAATGCTCTGCCTGCTTGGCTCACATCAGGTCAGATTAGGCAGAAAATGAGCTGAATATGCTTCCTTCATGCTGAACAGCATGAAGGAAGATGTTTATGGTATCAAATAAGTGGGTGTGGATACGCCAGTGCAAAAGGGAGTTGAGCTTTCAGCTTTCAGGGCTCATCATGCAGTCGGTACAGACCTCACAAGTTAGGGCAATGGCAGATGAAATGTTCCAGTTGGAGGACCATTGATGATTTTGCTGTCAATATACTTATCTTCCTCAGGGATAGGTATGGGGGTAAGTTGCAAAAGGGTTTATGGGAAATGCAGTCTCAATGAAAATATTCAAAATATCCTTTGAACTGTGAATTTACAGTGGGGAAAATACTTCTGTAACTTCATAGCCAAGATGTCACTGTCTCCAGCGCTCATTCACACCTTTAACTTGGTTGTTCTGCAGTATAGTAGTAGATGTCCAGCAGCAGCAGGCAGCTGTTTTCAGTGAAACAGCTCTAATAAACCCAGAGTACACTACCTGTCCAGCACTAAACAGAAGACAGACAGACCAGAGACCAAGCTTGAGCTCAAAAGAGAGTGAATATTGGACTTCATCAGATGGAAACAAACACAACGCTAAACAAATGCTAATGCTGCTCTGAGTCTGCTGGATGTGTAAATAGGCAGTGTTTGCTAACATGTTTGACATGCAGTATCAGTTCTATAAAGTGATAATATATCAATGTTCTGCTTACTCACCTAAACTCTATAAGGCAGGACCTCAAGATTAGATAACAATGCAGGAGCCATGTTAGAACCCTTACCATGTCAGTTCTTTATTGTGTTTTAATGTGCATATTACCAAACTAGCATAATTGATCAAATGACCACAACGAATTTGTCATACGTCCAACCTGTGTCTGGGGAGCTGGGGCAACTGTGCAACCACTACAGTCTTGCCTATGCCTTCTGTGCAGTGTAAGGATGTCCCACTTCTTGAATTGGAAAAAAACATTACCAGTGAATGTAATCCAGACAGCAATTGCATTTCTCCCAAAATGTATTTGGCAAAATGAATTAGGACTAGCGGTAAAGGTATTTTGTAGGACACAGAGTGAGCAGGGCACTTGGATGGGGAAATGTTTCTATTATTATATTACTATTGTATCTATGACAGGGCATTGCTTCTACTATTTTGCCATTTTCTATTTCTCTGCCATTTGAAAGCTTTGCAAGACAATTTTCTAATAGGAGTTGCACCATTTTATTAAAATGTGTATTTTATCAAAGGAATAGTTTTTATTGCAGCATAGGGCCATTTTTGGAAGCTCAGATCTGTAGAGGATACAATCCCATAGATTCCCATAGATTTGATAATAATACAGTAGAACACAGATAGTATATCTATTTAAAACATAGGTGACTGAGCAGCACTGTACTGTTGATTACAGCAGAGTACATGTGGAATGGTGACATCTGTGAGGCCCAGGGGCTTGCTTCTTCCTTGTAATGGTCTCATTAGTACAGTATGCACTGCAAATGATCACAGCCACACACTAAGCCACGCCATTTGCTTTATACTGAGGATGATATGAAAGCTGAGACTCACACAAGCTGCTGCTGCAAAACAATACCATATGAATGGAGGAAAAAAAGGAAAACAGCAGAATCTGCTCTGACGTGCCACGTGTTTTTATGCTTTTTTTTCTATTCACAGATATTAGAATGATTATTCGTTCAGCAGTTGAATGTGTCGGCGCAGACAGAGGAGCTGTGTTGTGTTCGTGCTGTCAGAAGGGAGGTTTATAAATGATATTGTGAAAATATTGTGGAAATTCCTTTTGTGTCTGTGGCAACTGTCAGACAAATACAACCACAAGAAAGACATTACAGCTAAAGACCGACATTAAACAAGAGAGTGCTCCACAACAACATCACCAACAATTAAAAAAATTTGTACAACAAAATAGTGACACACCTATCACATCACAAGGATTTGTTTAACAGAGCTCTACTGGAAGGTACAAAGGATCTTGGCATTGGTAGTCCTCAAAGGCTGTACCCTGTACCTCCGTCTTGATGATGACAACTCATTTTCACCATAGAGAGGGGGTGATACATCATAGAGGACTGCCCACCCTTTCCTGCACTCGGGACTCACAGATCACTGTCACACTGGGTTGTTGTTGACCCGCAATCTTGCTAGACATATTAACAATCTTATAAAGTTTGTTCTTACACTATTGGTGTTTTTTAGTTCTTCCTATAACTGCAGACAGTGAGAAATACTGAGCAATGGAGCAGAAAGTTAGAATGCTCTCCACAAATGAACGATAAAAAAAGAGCCGGTATCGGTCTGTCCACTCCAAACTGTCAAAGCTGACGCATGAAGTATAGTCATTCTAATCATAATCCTCTCCTGTAAATGACACCTGTTTTAAGTCCCATAACAGTTTTACATCAATTACTGTCCCTAGATCTTTATATTAATTTACAACTTCATTACAGTCACCATTAATAGCTCCTTGCTGGTGTGTCTTTCGGCTTGCTCTGAGTCAAAAGTAATTTGCTTAGTTTTCTTGGTATTTTGCTGAAGAAAACTGGCCTGACACCAATCAACAATCTCATGCTCACATCCACGATACTTTGTTAAATCTTCAGGGCTAAACTGAGTGACATTACTGAAGTATTAGATGTTTTTATAATGCTGGGTTTTTCATTTTAAAGAACAACTCTTCATAAATTCAATTAAATATTGTACGGCCAAAGAGAGTTTGAGGAGAAATGTGTATTAATCACTTTCATAAAATGAAGGGCTGGGGTTGGCTTTAGAGCTGCGCACTGTGCATGTAATGAACTGACCAAGTAAAATGCCACTGACAGTACACCCCAGGCTCTCATTCTTGCAAAAATAAACATAAAACATGCAAATGCAGAGGAGAGACACAGAATCCTGTCAGAAGAAATAAGCTGCATCATTATTTACCTTTAGAGTGGTCCGGTGAGCTGCAGAGCAGCGCCTTGAGCTAAACAAACGGCTGGCAAAGGCTTGGCATTGCATTGCAAATCTGCAAAAGTAAGACAAATGCGTGAGGAGTGTGTGAGGAGTGCAGACTTTTGCATAGAGTTTTCCTACATAACAGTAATACTAAGAGCATTTTGTCTTTGTTTTCCACAGTCCTTCTGAATACGTGCCTTTTACATTCATCTTCTGCTGTATGGAAGTATATTGACAACACAAGATTTGAGAGAGCACAAAACAAATTTTAGCGCTGCTCAGTCTGCAAGTCCACATTTGAGAGCGCACAGGCACGGCTTTGTAAGAGCAGAATTAGATTTGTGAGTGAGGGAGGACAGAATCGTGAGCGTAACAGATGATTTGAGCATGCAAGAGGAATTGTGTAACTACATTTAAGACAGCGATAGGGACGCTCGTAATGATCAGCTGCTCGCCCTCACTCTTGGCAGTCTGAATCCCTTAAATGCAAACTCAAACTGAGATCACCTGTTCACTTTGACCTGGAAGTGAAGGGTCATCCTGTTAGACCCTTCCTTCTGCTTTCAAAATAAAAGCTGGGATAGTCAGCTTTTGAATATATTGCTCTTTACAGAAAAGAAATATATCCCAATGTAAAAATCGGCACTATTAGTTATGCTGTATTCTTGAATAAGGTGTAATTACGTACCAAGGAAATGCTGCAGGGTGCAGGGGGTACTGTGTGCTCTGAATGGCTGGTGGAAGTGAGGAGGCCTGAGTTAGAATGCTCTGCTGCCCTACAGTGGCCGGCACCTGTTTCCTTAAAGGCCACTATTCAAAACTTTCACATTGCAAATAACAGGCTGGCATGTTCCTCCCTGTGAGTGTTGCAAACTACACACTGTCTGAGCAATAGGAAGGAGGACACAACATGAGAGCACAAAATGGCTGCACACAAGAAATGTTTGACAGTGTGTGTTATGGAAAAATAACCTTGTTGTGCTTGTTTGTTACTGTAGATTTACTATTGTATGTTATTCTGAGTCTAGGTTTGTGCATTTACATTGACCCATTATTGTTTTTAGTTATTTGGTCCTTTTTATTGGTTATTCTTCTTCTTCATTCTTTCCCCTTTTTGTCCTATTCTTTATTTATTTTTTGTTTTTTTCCCTGTTGCCTTTTTTCTTCCATATCTGCTGACTAACTCCTGTTCTCAGAGTGGATTTCCCTATGTGGTTGCAATCTACAATTTAGTTTAGCATTATTTGAATAAACAATTGATCACAATAAAAGAAAAGAAAAATAACCTCATGATGTGCACATTAATGAGGAATTAAATGCTGTGACTTTTACTGAGCAGGACTGAACCGCCCCTCCCCCAGCTGAGCTTTGTATAGTCACACAACTGTCATCAAAAATGGACCAACAACAATGTAACAACTACATTATTGACACACTATCTTTTTTATATTATCATAAGTGAAAGTGGTATTACAAATATGGTAAACTATAATTACAGAGCAAACTAGAAATATAAAAGAGGTGGCATGTTGCTATCTTACTTTTACTCTGACAGTTCTAACAACTAATTGTGACATTAGCAAACATCTACATTTATGTCACTGGAAGAAAGAAAATGTCCTGTTGCATAAATGCTTTTACTGTTAGTTGATGTGTAAAATTGATATTTACTGACTTCCTCAGCAAATCTAAACCCTCAGTTGTTCAGAACCCTGAGAAACAGCAGTGTTCAACTCTCCATGACATACATTTATTTCTATTTATTTAATTTTCACTCATCAAGGACAGGACTGAATTAATCAGTTAGGACCTCCACTAGTAAAAAATTAGCTGTGCGCCCCAATTGAGTTACCTTGCGAGGCAGATGGATTCACGACATCACATGAGATCACGCAAGAATCCATCTTGCTAGGCTTCAAGTTATGCGTTTGTGGCTGAACCACAGTGGTTCAGACCAATCAGCGTCCTATGAAGAACTTCTGAGGTTAGCGTAGATGCTGCTGTAGCATCAGTTACATCAGAAATGGAGAGTATTTCTTCATTGAAAGAAGATCAAAGAACGCCACTGAAGGCTTTTCTCTATGGAAAAGATCTTTTCGCTCTTCTCCCGACTGGCTTCAGCTGTCCTACTACGTCATATGGTTTGTTGATCTGGTTGGTTGATATTAGTCCGTGATAGACGGTGATAGACAGATGGTTCATCCAATCATCTGCCAAGTACTGTTTCCAAGGACGACTTCTCAGATAGTTCTGTGTAACAAACCATCTCACTCATCAGGTTACCATTTGAGGGCCCCTCCACACATGTCCAGTTTTGCCCATAGTTCCAAAAGCCAACCAGTCTTTCTACGCTGGAATGCCGATAATTTGATTAAACACAAATCTGTATAAGGATATGCACTGTACACACAATATCAACTGGAATATTAAAGGTATTAAATCTAGATTTTGACACAGGACCCTTCTACAAGACAGGGCCTAAAGACTGGGTAAAAATGCAGGGGCCACCTCATGGCCCTCACCATTTCAGTTTTTAATTGTGCTTTGGAAGTGTATATTACCAATTTGCAATAATGAAATACTACAAAGTAATTGTCACAAGGGCAACATTCAGCCTTCAGGGCCCCTGAAGGGCTGGGACCCTGGGGCAGCTGCTCACTTGGTTGGTAATTAAGCCCTGATTAAGGATCACAACAAATGGAACTTCAATTAATGGACTTAAAAGTGCACTATTTAGTATTGATATATAATGAGTCAATTACTGCTAAAAGAAGTGAAGGTAGTGAGTATTTGTAGAACAGTAATTATTTACTGCGTTCATGTGAAGTTTACATTACTGCTCACCTTTGCCCAAACCGTACCATGCTGTTTTGTATTTTTGCAGACAAAACAATCCCAACACAAGGTCCACTTACTAGCATTTTTAGGAGCGCTCTACCATATCGCACAGTCTTCATCAGTGGTAGGAATTGTTGTTATGATTTCATCTATAGCACTTTTAGGACTTCTCATCAGTGTCGTCTTTAAGGTTAAGTATCAATGAAATATCAGTTCAACAAAACTACTTGCTTAATCCATCACAGTCAATATCACGCTGGCTTTTATTGTTGTTTCTTTATCATATACACTGCAGTGAATCACTTATCTCACATGTATATTACTAGTTAGTAATAGTATTATTATTGTATTATGTTATATGTATTGTTAAATGGTCAGCAATAATGTTAAGTGTAAATGTGTGAAAATGTGCAAAATCACTTAACACAAGAGCAGCTGACCTGAGACTGAAGATCATAGCCGACCATCACTGAGACCAACAAGCTGATATACACCACAGCAACAGTGATCCTTGAGATTCTTGCAACAGTGCAGAGACGCTTGGCTACAAGATGAGCAAGAAAAGCCATAAGGAGCAGTATCCTTCTCCTCCCTGGAGAAGGAGGCTGGAGGCCACACGGAGGGAAGTTAGCCAGCTATCAGAACTAGAAAAGGGCTGCCTAAGAAATATAACAAGCTGCCTATAAGTGTACTCTCAGTGGCAGGGTAATAATAACCTGACAGCAGACCCACCAA